>JARBER010005250.1:0-12949 GCA_030265075.1 Balanus glandula | reverse complement strand
AAACAGCGAGATTCAATCTATAGACAACATGGCGAAGCTAGCTGCAGGGTTTGTGTGACGTCACTTGTTGACATCGAGCCAGGTGAGCCTGCCCTTTGACCGCTGGCCTAGCTTGAGCGACTTGTCCGGTACTTTTCCACTGGAGTGACGTCACGTATTGACTGAACCAGACGATCGTGGCCTTGAGTGACGTCACTGCAGTGGAAAGTACACGGCAACTCGGTCACGCTAGGCCAGCGGTCAAAGGTCAACCTCGCCTCACTGGAGTCAACAAGTGACGTCACTCAAGCTGTCGTCTGCTTCAGGCCTGTAGACTGTACAGTGTACCAGGCAGTTCCTGGACAGGTTTGAGGTGTGCTCAAAACTGTGTTGTAGCCTTTCCTGGTGTTTTTGTTTGACTAGGTTAGCCCTAAAGCATCGTCTGTTCTTTTTTTAAATGCTGTATTAGTCTTTCATGTGTTGTGTGATGAGCTCAAGAGCGAATACAGAACACCATACATAACCCACGCACATGACACAAAATAATATAAAAAAATATAAAACAAATAAAACTAAAACTATAGCTATAAAAAGAGTAATCTGTTCTCTGTCTTGACGCTGTGTTCAGACAGTCGTGGGTTGAGTTGTGGGGTTGAGCTAAAGGATAAAGAAAGAGGATCATGCGGGTGTTGTGTTAGTTGTCGACTGACATTTCACGAGAGCGGACGTGTGACCTATGGCTAAACCACGGCGGAGACAGCGGCAAGTCGCTATGATGTCGACTGGTGGGATACCGCGAGGAAAAAAGCGAGTCAAACCGAAGAAAAAAGTCAGAAAAGTCCGTCGAGTCGCGATGATGAGTACCACTCAAAGCGCCAAGACACGACCGAAGAAGCGTAGACCCGTACAGCACAAAGCGTGTCAACGTGTGTTTACCGCGTATTCCAACCTCGTTCAACGAAAAAGGAAACAACGAACGGCCCATGAAGAAGCAGCGGATTTTTTTGATCGCTTGTTAGGGTACCCAAAACACCCATAACCCGTACTCGGTGACCTGGGTGTACTCAGCGGCGTAGTTTGACACCGATGACACTGGTGAGAACCGGTTCAACTGGTTCGAGGCGGTTGAATCCGGTGAAACGGGTTAGAACCGGTTGAATCCGGTGAAACGGGTTAGAACCGGTTGAAACAGAGACACTAGGGTGAGCCACGGGTATAAAAGGAGGTGCTTTGGCGGGTTAAACTTCATTCCGAACCTGACTGCTGACCTGTCTGCTGCTACGGACTGCTCTCACTCGCTGTCCACCAAGCTGCCTGCCTGCCTGCCTGCCTGCCTGACTGCCTGCCTGCCTGCCTGCCTGCCTGACTGCCTGCCTGCCTGCCTGCCTGCTGTCTCGCTGTCTAGCCACCACCCTACCGGCTTGCCTGCCTGCCTGCCTGCCTGCCTGCCTGTCTACCTACCTACCTACCTACCTACTGTCCACGTCGTCGCTGACCATGCCAAAACGAGCCACGCCAACGACCGTACCGCTAGTCACCCCTGTAGAGAAGAAAAAGAAGAAAAAGACGGAGAGAGCCCTCATGCCTCCACCGCCAGCACCCCAGTCAGTACCAGCTCCAACACCTCAACCCACCCACCCCCGACCCGTGCTCATCCCCGTACCACGTCAAGGGACCGGGCCTGAAAGTCACCTCTCCCGACGTATAAAGCTCACCGTACACCCCGATGGCGTGGTCTTGACGGATACGACTAAAGCGGAGAACCCGGACCACGCTGTTCGACTTTCCCGAGGGGGTTGGACCACACTGAAGCAGGTGATGGGTGACTTTAACCACGCTCGCATCACGCCGTATCAGTGGGATGTCGATGAATTCTCCACAGCCCCCAAAGAGATTCAACGAGATGTGGAGTTGTGTGACGGTATCCACGCCTCACAAACCGTACACAACAAATCTATTTACGTCCACTTTAAATATTGGATGACGTATACAGCCAACGGTCGTCACTACCCATCACGCCTGGGCATCACCCTGAACGAGGCCGCTTGGACGCTTCTCACCGACCCAACCACCCTGGCGTCCGTGGATGGTTATTTAGCGGCCACACCATCACACACTGGAGACGAACCCTCGACCCCAACCCCGATGCGACCGTTAGATCACCCGATACGGGAACGTTTACAGAACCTCTGGATGCGGTGTTGGGAGATCACCCTCACGCCTGTGTTAACCTCCCTACAGAAAAAATATTGCGGGGCCTGCAATCAACTCCCCGAGGCTAAGGAGCATACGTGTATCTCCCTGGACTTGATGACTATCCCGGGCTTTGTCCCCTTCTTACCCGAAGCCCTAGAGCGTGTGGATAACCGTCGAGTGCTTCACCTGTTCCGACAACGTGTTCGAGATGGAGATGTGACATCCCCTGCCAATGTGGATGTCTTTCTAAACCGCTTCGCCATCAAACAAGACGCTGTTGACTTCGAGAAAGTGTTTACGGCATATTTAGAGAATGAGGAGATGGCCCTAGCCGACCTGGTCCTACCCCAGATGGATGTCACTCCCAGCACTCTCCGGACCCCCATCGACTCCCTCTTCCCCAGCACCCCCATCATCCCCATCACTGTGACTGACGAAGACTTTGAGGAGTTCAGCCAAGTGTTTTAAAATGACTCACCCAGTCACCTCCCTGTTGTTTTCATTGTGACGCGTTGTTGAGGTATAATAAAAAAAATTTTGATTCACCCTTGTTCTGTTGTTCCGTGTATTTTTTTTTCTCTGTGTTTTTTTTTTAAATTTTTTTATTTTTTTATGTGTACCGACCGCGTTAGGCTGTTTGATCAACCCGCCATCAGACAGTCTAGGCTTGTATCAGGGTGTCGTCACCTCTGCCGGTTCAGCGCCTAAAGTAGACCGACCACACCACCCGTCACCCCTAGCCAACACACCACCTCGAGTGTATATGAGGCGAGCGTCTGACGGGTGGTAGGTCAGTCTGCAGTCGACGCTTGCGATGTCATGACGGTGGGTAAACTTCATTGGGCGCATATGGTAGCTTCGGTGCAGGATTTACGAGCCTATAAAACAGTGGTCTTGTCGATGTTTGAGGATGGTCGGGTGAATGAGGGACGTTTACTCGTGTTGAAACAATTCACCGACGACGTGTGCGATCAAGTCCAACAGCCTGACGCTATACGCCACTACTACGACTACACCGTCGTACCCACGCTGACCGACTTATCAACACCGTCGATCAGGCGACTGGGTCCAACCCTAGCGGTGCTCGGTGTCTTGGGGTGTCTGACGTGTGCCATCGTGGGTGTGGTGACTCGTGCCTGTTCACCACAAGCAGGTTGAGTCGGCGGATCACACGAGTCCTATGGGTAGACCGACGAAGAGGCGTCGAAAGAGCAAGGCTGCGCGTCAGGCCACGACCCGGGCCACGACGCTCGATAAGACGTTGCGACGGTTGTATTACGAACCCAACAGCTCAGCGGCCTACAGCGGTGTGAATGGCTTATGGCAGGCGGTACGGGCTCAACAGCTCAACATCTCGAAAGCTCAGGTGGTGGCGTGGTTGAAAGGACAACCCACCTATACGTTACATCGACCTGCCCGACGCCACTTTCGACGGAATCGGGTGATCGTCGGCGGTATCGACAGTCAATGGCAAGCGGATTTGGTGGACATGCAAAGTGTCGTCAAACAGAACGACGGTGTCCGCTATCTGCTCACCTGTATCGACATCTTCTCCAAATACGCGTGGGTCGTACCGATTCGAACCAAAACGGGGACTCAGTTGATCGACGCCTTTAAGACGATCTTTGCCACGGGACGGCAACCGTTGTATTTACAAACGGACGAAGGCACGGAATTTCTCAACAAAGGATTTCAACAGTTTTTACAACAACGTGGCGTGCTGTATTTCCACACCTGGAACGAAACGAAAGCCTCGGTGGTGGAACGGTTTAATCGGACGTTCAAAGGTCGGATGTACAAGTATTTTACAGCGAGCAATACACGACGCTACATCGATGTCGTACAGGACTTGGTGGCGGGGTACAACAAGGCTTACCATCGCAGTATTGGACGAGCTCCCAACCAAGTCACGGTGGAGCAGCAAGACGTCGTCCGCCAGCGTTTGTACGGACCGACCGAGACACCCCTGAAGCGAGCTCGGTTTCAAGTGGGGGATCAAGTCCGTATCAGTAAAGTCAAAGGTGTGTTTGAAAAGGCCTATTTACCGAATTGGAGTACGGAAGTCTTTCGCATCCAACAACGACATACTCGCCGCCCGGTCGTGTATACGCTAGAAGACTTGAACGGTGAGGTGTTGGCCGGTACGTTTTACGAGGCTGAATTACAACACGTCACCACCACACCCGAGGATGTCTATCAGGTGGAAGCGATACTGAAGACGGAGACACGCCGAGGGAAGCCCTATCATTGGGTCAAGTGGTTGGGTTGGCCGGCGAGTTTCAATTCGTGGATTCCGGCCACCGCGTTGAGACCTATTTAAATACAACCGACAGCCCACCACGACGACTAGTCGCTGGAGCACCTTCGATGGAGAGACCTCGCGATGCTGCTGCTTTACAAGGGATGGATCGAGTACGTCGACTGACGCAGAACCCTATTCTTCAACAACGTGTCGGTGTGGTGTCCATTGTTCTACTCACGTTAGGGTTGTGGACGGGTGCCCTCTATCTGGACCTCGCCTGGCTGATCCCCATCACCAACAGAACGACCCGACCCTTGGAGGGTGTTGTCGCGGCTCGAACACACCTACGAACCAACCCGCACACACCTCACACACCTCACACACCTCACACCACTCACCCACCTCACTCGCCTCACTCACCTCACTCGACTCAACCCCCAGGGAGCGACAGACCTAACACCACGGGCACCAGCGCCGTCAGGTCGAGAGCCCACCACACCAACAGCACCCTCGTCCCCGGAGCGAGTTCGCTGAGGGTCAGGGCACCCAGCACACCCAGCACACCCAGCACACCCAACCCACCCAACACCACAACCCAGCCAACCCACCCAGCATGGATACACGTTTTCAACACCCGTTTACAGCCCTCGTCGCAGGCGCGACGGGGAGTGGCAAGTCGTTCTTCACCCGAGCCCTGATCCAACACGCGGCCAGCTTGATTCATCCCGCTCCGGATCGAATCGTGTGGTGTTACGGCGAATGGCAGTCGCTCTACGACACGATGCCCTGGGTGGACTTTCACGAAGGCTTGCCCGATCTACAGATGTTTCAGCCCAGCGTCAAGACCGTCGTGGTCATCGACGATCTCATGGTCGAAGCCGACGAGCGTGTGACGGCGCTCTTTACCAAGGGAAGTCATCATCGGAACGTGAGTGTCGTGTACCTCGTGCAAAACTTGTTTCACAAGGGAAAAGACCACCGGACGATTAGCTTAAACGCGCAGTATTTAGTGCTGTTTAAAAACCCCCGAGATGTCTCACAAATCAACCACATCGCCAAACAGATGTACCCGGGGCATACGGCCTTTGTGCGGGAGAGTTTTGAGGACGCGACACGGGAACCTCACGGGTATTTACTGATTGACTTGAAGCAAACCACGCCCGATCATCTCCGTTTACGAACAGACGTCATCCCCGGGGAGGTCCAGGTCGTGTACATGCGGAAGGTATAAAAACACCACGACAGACCACCGCACAGCTCAGTCTTCCCTTACCCCACCGCGTGGACGGATGGATGGCTAGCATGTCTGCTCGCGTGAAGAAACAGTTACCGACGTTACGCGTCTTGGCCACAGCTCCACCCGAGGTTGCCCGTGCCCTGATCCGGGGGAGTGATCAACGTCTCTTGACGTGTCTGTGCGAGTGCGCTAAAAACACGTTACAGGGGAACGTCCCCCTCACACAACGCCAGAAGGCTCGATTGCAACCGTACAAAACACAACTCCGACTCTTGGCGAACAAAGCCGTCAGTGTGAAAAGGAAACGAGCCGTCGTGCAACGGGGTGGTTTTTTACTCAGCGCACTAGCAGCACCCCTCATAGGCCTCGTGAGTTCGCTCTTGACCGGGAAAGCGTGAACACACCCACCGACGAGTCAGGGATGGCGTCCATGAAAAAGATGGCGTTGGTGGAACCTCGGTTATTGGAAGCGTTGCAACGCGCTGCGACCCACAAGCCACACGACGAGACGTACCCTGTGAACCAACCCGTCAAGGCGTTACGATCGCTCGATCAGGAGATGGAAGCGATATTACGTCGGTCGAGTCTGTCGGACACGGAGAAACTTCAACAGTACCATCAGACGTTGCAGCGGTTTTTAACCTTTCACCAACGCCTCCGTGGCTCGACCCCGGGGCCCGACACCACACCCCTGGGGCACTCCCCCACCACGATGGTCAGCACCCTGAACACCGCGACGACCTCCAGCGGGACCGAGGCAACCCCCTCCACCGACTCAGCCACCGGGCCACCACAGCGGACACCTACCACACCCCGTGACGTGGCTCCAGCCCTCGACGCCGGTGTCCAACAAGTCGAAGCCGAGGTGTTGAGTAGTGTACCCACCCGTCTTCGTCAAAAAGCGCAGGCTTTGTTACAACGCATCAAGACCCATCCGGCGACCGGCTGGAACGAGACGGGTGCTTTGGTGATCGACGGTCAGGCCCTGCCCGAGACGCACATGGTGGATCTCATCAACGATGCCCTGCGAGAGCGACGTCACGGCGCCGCCCGAGGCCGCGAGGTCTTGGCCCGGGCGTTCAAAGCGATGAATATCCCGAGAGACTGGATCCCCAACAGAACGTGGTGGACCCCCGAGCATCCAACCTTCACTCGATCGGTCTTGACGACACCCTCACGCCAGGCCCTCGGCAGCCCGATCGAGGCAGCCACCCCAGGGAGAGAGGTGGACGCGTCGACCATCACATCCTTGGTCTACACACCACCTCGGACACCCCATGACACGGTGGGGCACCCGGCGGGCGGGTCTGCGGGACTCTCTGCGGGGCGGGGCGGCCGCGGCATCCCCTCCCGCGCGCGACGGAGCGGCTTGTTCACCCCCACGAGACCCGCTACGAAACCGATCGCGGAGAGCACGCCACGGAGAGCCGCAGGGCGCCCCATCACAGGGCGAGCCGCAGGCCGAACTCCGACGAGCCAGCCCGCAGGGAGCGCACCGACGGGGCGAGCCGCAGAGAGACCCACCACGGATCGAGCCAAGGATCGACAGCGGCGACCACCGCTCCGCTGGAGTCCCTATTAAAAAGACCGACCCACCAGCGACCACCGCAGTCACGTGCAACCCCCGGCGACGACGAGATGTTTTACGTGACCCTACCCAGCAACAGTTCCATGGGGGTGTTCCCCAACAACACCGTCACCCATTTCACGACACAACTCCCCCAGGCTATCCGATTGACGGGTGAGTGGGAATGCGGTCTCGTGAGTGTCCAGTACCCCCACACGTGGTTCAACGTCCACCCAGGCGAGGTGTACATCGACGTCATCGAGCTCCAATACCGATCCACGGAACCCATGCACCGACTAGAGCTCCCTCCGGGGTACTACCCATCCCCCAAGGCGCTGGCCCAGGCCATGGACAAGCTGTTGAAACACACGCATCTCTCCACGTTGCACGACATCAAAGACGCCTTGACGTTCCGCTTTGACGAAGAGCGTCAAGTGTTTCAAATCAAGTTCCACAAGAAGGTTCAGTTCGGGTTAAGTCCGCGACTGCAGCGGTTGATGGGGATGGACTTCGACTACCTCGTCACCATACCGAGTCATGAGCCGTACGAAGGGGTCCCCAACCGGGCTGATGAGCTCGATACCGGGCTTCAAGCGTTGTACCTGTACTGCGACGTGCTAGAGTCTCGTGTGGTCGGCGATACACTCGCCCCTTTGTTGCGGACGGTGAGCATCGATCATCGCAACAACGGCGTTCAAGTGAGTCGGGAATTTCAACATATTCAATACCTCCCCGTGCAGAAGAAAGAGTTCACGACGGTAGAAATCGATATAAGAGACGACTATGGGCGGTCGGTGCCATTCTCCCGCGGTAAGGTGATCGTGACACTACACTTTCGACGGAAGCGATCGGCCCATTTCACCTAACACGATGGCAGCTCGACAGCAAGCGTACCTCAACTACTACACGCGACAAGCCGGTGGCGGTGGTTTAAACGTCTTCAGAGGTGGCTTTCACCAACGGGGCCATGGACTGGGGAATATCTTAAGCAGTGTGTTCAAACTGATCAAACCGCTAGCCGCGCAAGGCGCCAAAGCGATCGGTCGACAGGCGCTCCACAGTGGTCTGAACGCCGTACAGGATGTGGTCCAGGGCGTTCCTGTCAAACAGGCCATGAAACGTCGTGCGACGGAAGGCGCTCAACAGCTCATCACCGAAGCCAAACGTCAGGGGTTTCCACCAGGACAGCGCCCTCGACAACCTCCACGACCGCCACGCGCACCGGGTCGATCTCGGGCTCGGCGGGGTATAAAAGGTCGAGCCGCGCGATCCGGCGTCAGTCGACCACCGCCTTCGACGAGACCACCACCTCGACGGATTCAACCCGATATCTTCGGCTAAGACAACAGAACAAAAAAAAACCCCACCACCATGCCGTTTGTACAACCCTCGACGTGTGATGGGATGAACAGCGAGTTTGATTTGTGGGCGCCGCGACCGACCCAGGGCAGTGTGGTGAGCAATCGATGTGAAACGTACAACCCCGTGGCTAGCATTAGCGATGGGGGTCCTGTGGAGTTCCGCATTACCAACGCGGACCCGGACACGTACCTGGATTTGGGCAACACCTTGTTGTACGTGAAAGCGAAAATCGTCAAGGGCGATGGCTCGGACTTGCAGGTCGAGGATCAAGTGGCACCCGTCAACCTGTGGCTACACAGTCTATGGCAACAGGTCGATATCAGCTTAAACGATAAATTAGTGAGTGCCTCCACCAACATGTACCCTTACCGGGCTTACATCGAAACCTTACTGTCGTACGGTGGTGAGGCGAAAGACTCTCAACTCGCCACAGCCCTCTGGTTCAAAGACAGGGCGGGACAGTTCAACGCCAACGACGGTCAGAACCCAGGCTTCGTTCACCGCATGAGGCACACGCTGAACAGTCAATCGGTCGACCTGCTCGGTCGTCTCCACACGGACATTGGGTTTCAAGACCGGTATCTCCTCAACCACGTCACCGTACGCGTGCGACTCACCCGAGCCAAAGACGTCTTTAGCTTAATCACCCAGCTACAAGAGCCCCAGCCCGAGTATAAAGTCGTCCTCCAAGACGTCCAAATGCACGTTCGCAAAGTCCAACTCAGCCCACCGCTCCAGCTCGCCCACGTCAAGGTGTTGGAAAAAGCCCCGGCCCAATACCCGATTCGACGCGTGCTCACCAAGTACTTCGCCGTCCCCCAAGGCCAAACAGCCGTCAACGAACAAAATTTGTTCCTGGGTGTCCTACCGAAACGACTCATTCTCGGCATGGTCGACAACACAGCCTTCGACGGTACTTATGGCGAAAACCCCTTTCAATTTCAACACATGAACTTGAACTACCTGGCGCTGCACATGAACGGACGTCAAATTCCTTCCCAACCCCTGACACCTCGCTTCGACGACAACTTGTACGTGCGATCGTACTTCAACTTGTTTACGGGTGTGGGGAAAGCTTACCGAGACGACGGGAACGACATCTCTCGCCACGACTTTCCAAGGGGGTATACCTTGTTCTGTTTCGACCTATCCCCCAACTTACACAGCGATGCTGAGTTTATTCCCGTTCAGAAGGGCGATCTCCGCCTGGAGATGAAGTTCCAGACCCCGCTCGCCAAGACGATCAACGTGATTTGTTACGCGGAATTCGACAACGTGATTGAAGTGGACCGTAACCGTCAGATCCTGTGTGACTTTCAGACCTAAATCACACACACACACACACACCGCCAGTCAAGACCTCCACGATGAACACCACGCAACTTCAACGGGTGTTGGACGAAGACCCCCGGACGTCGACCGTGTTTCAAGGCGTGTTTCCCCAGAACCATAGACCACCCCATCCCCATCCACCCGTCGGGTATATCTTGAATACGGACCCGTGTGACCGACCCGGTGAACATTGGGTGGCTGTGTTCTTCGATCGTGAGGGCCAGGGCGAGTATTTCGATTCGTACGGCTACCCACCGTTGTCCCCCGTCATCACGCGGTGGTTGACCGAGACGACACGCCGTTGGACGTGGAATACGCAACCGTTACAAAGTGACACGACGGCCGTGTGCGGTCACTATTGTCTGTTCTACGCCGCCCATCGAGCTCGAGATGTCCCCATGTCGCAGATCGTGGCCATGTTTACAGGACCACCCCTGGAGAACGATGTGATGGTGTACGATGTGATCGGACGTGCTTTCCGGGTCGATGCCCCGTTTTGGACCACAGACCTGACTTGAACATTGTAAAAAAAAAATTCGAGTGACCCTCGGTCGTGTTATTGTTGTTGTTGTTCAAAAGAGTTGAATAAAAAAAATTGAGATCTCACCAAACACCGCTGTGTTCGCGTGTTGTGTCTGGGTCGAGCTAGACTGGACCCGGTGTAGGGGTGTGGGGTGCGGGTGGGTTTGTGTTAGAGGGAGGGTAGTGCATGACATAAGAGACCTTTTCGGTAGAGTTGGGTGGTTCTGAAAAGAACCGTTGGAACAACCCTCGTGATGGTGTTGTGGGTTGACGTGGTAGGGTAGAAGAAGAAGAAGGTCGCTGGTGGTGATGGTGGGTCTCGCTGGTGATGGTGGGACTCGCTGATGGTGGGTGGACTCGCTGGTGGTGGGTGGACTCGCTGGTGGGTGCGGTGACCTCGCTGGTGGAAGGGTGCTGGTCGTGGTGGATGATGACCTCGCTGGTGGGTGCCGGTCGCTGGTGGGTGCGCGTCGACGTCGTGGTTATAGGTCTAGGTAGGTCGTCGAGATGCCATCATGTCATGTGCTGTGGGACGTGTACAAGGAAACTGGAGAACCAACGCTGTCCGGTCTGTAGACAAGACGTGGCTCGAGCCTTTCGGGTGTATTTTTAAGATGGTGGACCCTCTAACGGTTCTTTTCAGAACCCCATCAGTTCCAACGGCCCTTTTCAGAGCCAACCAAATCTACCGAAAAAGGTCTTTGTTTTATGCACGGTTCATCGCTGTTTTTAAATTTTTATACAACAACAACACACACAAAACACACCTACCGTCACTGTAGCTCCACAGGACGATCCCCCAATCCGGTGACCTATAACACCCTACCCTCTAAGAACTTTAGTACATCATAAGGAAGGGTTCAACGTTATCATGTAATAACCCATCCCCACGTTATTATGTACAAAGCTCAGATTTTGATTACTCTGTACATAATAACGAGAGGATGACCATCCCCACGTTATTATGTACAGAGTATTTTCTACTATAGAATAACGCACACATCCTACCTTATATGTAGTAAAACCACCCCCTCGTTATTATGTACAGAGTAAGCAAAATCCGTGATCTGTACATAATAACGTGGGGATGGCCTATTACATGATAACGTTGAACCCTTCCTTATGATGTACTAATAAATACGACCTGAGATACGCATTCTATAAGATCAGACGACGCTTTAGGTCTAATCTAGTGAAAACTATGGACATTAAGGGACTGTCTTGTACACTGTACACGGTCATCTTCCCTTGACCATGGGAGTACAGATGGCGCCGCGCCATGTTGTGGGGGTTCTGGGTTCGATCTCCTCAAACGACACACGAAAGACTAAACCATCATATAAAAAAAAAACAAGACTACTCTCTATATATATATAATACTGTAAAACACTATGAAGGGCTACAGCACAGCTTTGAGCTCTCGCTAGCCCCAGCAGCCCATGTCAACTCTCGTCACATCTCGTCAACTCTCGCGAGACTCCATGGCGCGCAAAGCATCACGGGAAGATACCCACAACCTTACTTCACGTGTAGCCCGTTATCAAGGTCCCAGAATGAGTACATCATAACGTACATCTCTTCTTTGTTTTCAAGGGAGATAACTCGATCGACCGTTGTTGTATCGTTCGCTTTAGGACGCTAGGTGACACGGTGACTCGACCTATGGACGTCATGGTACATTTTTTCAACGTCAAAGGGATTGCATAACATGGCTTGACCTCCGGCTAGGTCATTGGCACTTTGCATACCCAGCCATCGTCAGGCATAGAATTAATTCAATCCCTTCATTTTTCTTTTTCTTTTTTAAACCGCCGACTCAAGACATCCATTCTCCATACTAGTATATAAGACTTGCGTCCCCTTTCTTTAGGGAACAGAGTCACCGCCCAGAACCACGACCATCACGTGCAATCTGTGACGTCACGAAGGCCGCTTTCTTGGTCAATAAGTTCTCCATAACCCCCAGCCTGGCCTGTCTCTACCGCCCAGAATAAAACCATACTAGCGTTGAGTTTAACGTTATCATGTACTAACTAGGACTACATCACTAGTAGTGCGGACAACAACAACAACAACACACACAAAAAAAACACACCTACCGTCACGCCACAGGACAACCCCACAACCCGGTGACCTGTAACACCCTACCCTCTATGAACTTTAATACATCATAAGGAAGGGCTCAACGTTATCATGTAATAACCCACTCCCACGTTAGTATGCACAAACCCCAGAGTTTGCTGGTACTGTACATAAATACGTGGGAGCCACCATCCCCACGTTATCATGTAATCCGCATTTTCTACTATAGAATAACGCACACATCCTACGTTATATGTAGTAAAATGCCTCCCTCGTTATTATGTACTCCGCAACCAAAATCCGTGCGGAGTACATAATAACGAGGGAGGCACCTATTACATGATAACGCTGACGCCTTCCTTATTATGTACTAGCAAATAATAACTGAGATACGCATTCTATACTACTTCCAATCAAATTTTCATTCTGT
>JARBER010005139.1:0-12950 GCA_030265075.1 Balanus glandula | reverse complement strand
TCGTTATCCTTCGGTAAAGTTCGTGCTTTTAACACACGATCGAACGGGGTAAAGGAAATCTGCCCCCAGGGTGACGTTACGATGAAGGGATCCTGGGATTGGTGGACGGGGGCTGCATGAGCGGTACAACCCGGTTCAACCCGGCGCAGCCCGTGACACTGCTTTTGAGAAGCTAATATCTCTGCAGCCACACTTCCGGTTGGCAAGCGGTCTTCTTTGCTGGGCAGCCCCATCCAGCCTACCCTGTTCGAGACCTGAGACCTTTTGCACCAAAAAAATATGTCAGTGGTAAAGCTTAATTCTACCAAGAATCAGTAAAAATGCAGGAAAAAACCACTTGTATGAATGTATCCTGAAGCTTACCAGAGACATTTATGAGGCTATCCTCAAAAACCTCAGTAATGCTATCCTCAGCAGGTAATAACCCATCGTGAAAATGGCTATTGTGTTTCACTTCGTCCACCAGCTGTCACTCACGTCCGGGTATTTTCGTCTCCGACCATCGCACCGCGTTCCGCCTCCCCCCCTCCCCACCCCTCCCCCACTGATCAGCCCAGTGCGGTCCTGATGCTGTTGACCCGCGAGGCGCGCGACGCGCGTGTGTGCGGGCCGCGTGTGTGATCGGGGGGTCATTACGGCGCCGATAAGCTGCCGGCGACTGACACCTGATAGGACACTATCGTGCCGTAAGTGGCACGCCGATTTGTCGCTGTGGAGTCCTGCACTTCAGTCGCGGGACAATGGCCGCAGAGGTGATTCGTCTCCCGAGGCGGCACTCGATGTAGGTGCGCGCCGCAGTGTTTACGGTTCGATCATGATCTGTGTGTCCGAACGTGAGCGTATTCAATCGAGTTCGTGTATCTGAACGCTTAGCTGTTCATTTCGCAGTCATACATGACGTTATTTCTCAGTCGTAACCCGTAAGTGCATGACGTGATTACTGATTAGGTTGTGGTCTCAGCTGCTTTAGACAGTGCGCCGTGTAGGTAAGCTGATTTTTTTTTTTTTGGCGGTGGATTTTACATTGGGTTTTACATTGGCAGCATGGCCATCAACGTGTCATCAGCGGCTCAGAGGGTTTCCAGCTCGAGGAAGCCGCGTCTCAGCGAAGCCGCTGTGACAGCGGCCGCACGGCGTCCGTATTTGGCTATCCTCTGACGTGTTTTGTATGCAGACTCTGAGCTGTAATCTCCTCATCACAGAGACCTGCAGCTCACGCCGCCTGGTGCCTCTCTGTGTTTCAGACTGATGGCGGAGACTCCCGGGTCTGCCTGCTAGCGGCCGGACCAGCACAGCGGACCAGAGGACCTGCAGCAGGATAAGCACGGCGGCTAGTGCCTCCGGTATTCCGGGATGTGGAGGTTGTGATCCTCGGACGGATATGGGCTAGCTGCTCGCCTGCGGTCACAGAGCGCGTGTCTTTGGAGGCAACGAGACCTGCAGAGAACTCAAAGCCCGCTGCTACAAGGGCGTTGGAGAGGTTGCGACGAAGACTGACTGACACCCAGGTTTGACCTGAGGTCAGAGCCTGATCTGACTTGAAGCTGACCTGGAGTCAGCTGGACATCAGTGAACTGCGAGTCAGGAAGAGACCCAACCAGCCTCTGACGGCTGGAGTCGGTCTCACTCCGCTCTCACCATGTTGCCGAGGTTGACGATCTTGTCGGCGACGCTGGTCGCCTTCCTAGTGGCCACTCCACCTACCTCAGCCGATCTGGACAGCACAAGTAAGTGCCCGCTCGCCCCTGCCTTCTCTCTTGGCTGGTCCCAACGTTGCGCAGGCTGCCCTAGCGGATGTGCTGAACGTCACTCTAGCGCGCTAGGAGCATGTCACGCCTTGTAATTACCTCCCTGTGCTCACACCCGCCACCTTCTGTTGTCAAGTGAAGCGCTTTGTTGTGCTTAGCTACAGTGTGCTTCACATTTTTAAGAAGAATGTATCTTGTTATGTATATTGTAATGACAGTTTTCTTACCAATTTATTTTTCCTGATCACTTGTGCAATATTGTGGTGAGTGTTTGGCTAAACCATTTTGCTACTTCACTTTTTTGCATATTCAAATTTATCTAGCATTTCGTATCGCCAAGATGTTTCTAGCAATATTGCATAGAGAAAGCAATGCGCTCACAGCCGTGGAATGATCGGAACCAATACCCGTGGGCAAAGCATATCACTTCGGACTAAATCCCAAACAGCCAGTTTCACTCACGAGTTCTCAAGTTTTTTTGACGGGCGGAAAGTTTTTCTATTACCGCCACTCCACCGGGTTAGAATAACATTGCAATCGCTCAAACTCGGGCAGCGCTTTCCATTCGCCTTTATGTTTGATTGGACCGTATGCATTCCCGAGTGGCAAAGGAAACTTGGCAAATGCAATTCGTGTGTAAAGGAGACTGTTGCAGAATTTGCAATGATTCTTACAAGGCTGCGAGTTCGCAGTTGTTGGTGAAAGCATAACGGCACTGCTGAAGTCGATAAGAATTTGGGTCATACAATATACATTGCACAAGTACTCGATAGCCATTAATCAATTTCTCATAGCAAAATCAGGATAACTCATGACACCAAGGTATAAAACAAATAGGAAAATGCACGATTTCATGTATAGTTTCGGAACAGCATTAATACTTGTCAAGCTGCTTTAAACATTTCCTACTGAAGATCCCACGTCGTCCTCGACCACTTCTGGGACGTTCAATGCAAACCTGGTTTGCAGAACAACAGGCAATAGTGTGTCAACCGGTTTAGAAGTCGCGTTAACTGGTTTCGCGACGGTTTCGGTCGTGCAGAGGGAAGGATGAGGCGGGGGCCGGTTTCTTCAAACTGTACCGGATGGTTGGTTGGCTGGTTGTGGACTAAACACTATATCCTGTAGAACCACTGTACCGAATGTCTTCCCGTCACTGCGCCGTCAAATGCCGCCCCGCGCCTCGATTGTCACTATGCGCCACGGACGCCACGCTCACTCAATCAGCAACGGGTCCTGACTCTGTGATGGTCCGATACGCCGCCTCGATCCTGGAACTGAGTCGCCTCCAAGGCCCCGTGAGGTGTCTGATTACGGAAACTCGCCGGCGACGCTGGAGTGGTTATCAGCCAAGACAGATGTCAAACACTCTGGATAAGTTTGTGACGGCTGACGCGGAATCGCGCCGACCCTGGATCGGAGACTAAACAAAATACACACAGGATCTGAGCGGCTTCGATGAAGGCAAGATAAATCCCCCAGATGATGCATGGTCCAGCGGTGCTGCGGTTTGGCGGTTTGCTTTTCAAATGCTGTTCGTGTTGGTACGAGACGCTCGGTGGCTGTCTTTGATCTCTGTGTGCGACCACGTAAACATGAAGCCCTCCTGGCTGAGGAATCGTAATAGCAGGCCTCAGAGTCCGTGCCGTATTATCAATTACCAATATCCCCGCGGCCGAGGCTAACTTTGGTAGTTGCCTCGTGGCACGCGCCAGAGTCACATCAGTCACAATTATTAGACGCTGCATGACTTCTAACAAGCACCGCCAGTCTGCCCACTAATAAACGATGATCGATTGCATGGTCATCATTTAAAATAAAATCGGCCCCATAACTTGAATCGAATACCTAATTATCGTTAATGCGTTTCCGCCGCCGTTACCGGCGGCACGTGCCGCTTGTTTCTGCCTTTGCTCGGCGGTCTCAGAACAGAAATGTCATGCCCCAAGGCGATTCTGCTGCACATGAAGTCACTGGCACCGTGCCAAGCAGGTGATCGGACGGCTCATCCCGGCGACGGATATAATATTTATAATGGACTAACCAGCGGCGGAGGCGGAGACTGTCACCGTGGCAGTATTATGCCGGTCTGGAAATACAGATGTATGCACCCCCGGTCAGACATGCGTCGCGAAAAGTTGACGGTAGCTTCCGGCGACTAGAAAGCAGTGCTGCAAATAGTTTTCTTTACAAATAGTTTTCTTTAGAACTTAGTTGATATTTATTAGCTAACAATCCTCTTCCATGATAGCCTTTCCCCGAAGTGGACGGCTGTGCTGCGGACTGAGTCGCCGCCGACGCTGAGTCGCCTCCGCTGAGTCGCCGACACTGAGTCGCCGTCGACACGTGTCGACGTGCAGCTGACCGTGGCGTGACGTCTGACCGTCACGTCACGTCACGTCTGACCGACACGCGGCGTCTATCGGCCGACACGTGTCACGTGGGCCGCACGCGAGCATGTCACCGCCGTCTCCCTCCCCCCCTCACCCCCCCCCCCCCCGCCCCGCCCCACCCCACCACCCCACCTCCTCGCCTGGGTGACCACTGCCGGCCGACGGATCTCGGTACATCGTGTTCGGAATGTCGCGCTCGAAATCGATAACCCCCTCCGCAGCAAAGCGGCGGTGTACGTCTTTGGTCGGTACATGGCCCGAGTGCGACGGCGCATTGCGCTAGGATCAATCGGTGGGGCGACAAACGGTACGAGGTGATATCACGCCATCAGTTTCACGGAAAGACTCGGGCTACAGCGAACCCGGTCTTACCTAAGACCAGGCTAATGACCCGCTGACGAAACGCTCACATTGTGATGCATCGCGCATGGATGGGCCTGTCCTACCACTGAAGCTGTCTGATGTATGTTATCAGTTCTAGTTGCTAGTGCTCGACCGACAGACCTGTCAATTCGGACGAATTCAACTGAAGCCTGTTACGCGGTTTCGTCTGAATTTGCAATTCAGTGCGTATGAGCTGAGCATGTCCGTGCAAAGTAACGCAAATGTGCCATACTTGCAGACAACCACTTATGTTCTTCCTGATATCGGATCTCGACAGGTGACGTCGGTCTGTAAAAGCTTTAACCGTACATTTTGGCAAGATGTGTGACGGGAATTCACTACTAAATGACATGCGACGTAGCAGTTCTGCACAGTTATTGTGTGGGCAGCCCAGTAGAAGTCCTCCGATTTCTACAGTTTGCACTGTGTGGCGTGCAATTTACCCTCTATCAATAGCACAGCCCGCAACTGCAGCCCAATGCTATGGCATGTGAAATAGTTTTTTTGGCTGAGAAATGTCAGACTAGTTCTAAAGAAAACTATTCTTATCACTGTTTTCTATGTCGCCGGAAACCGCTACCGAAACTTCTCGCGACATCTGGTCCGACCGGGGTGCATTATATCTCCAAACTGGCGCGACTCGCTAGTTCCCGCGTAAGTCACGATATCAGCAGGTCCGGCCGGCGACCCGTGTGACCCGTGTGACCGTGTGACCGTGCGACCCGGGTGACCGTGTGACCGTGTGACCGTGTGACCGTGTGACCGTGTGACCGTATGACCGTGTGACCGTGTGACCGTGTGACCGTGTGACCCGTGTGGCCGTGTGACCGTGTGACCGTGTGACCTGTGACCGTGTGACCATGTGACCGTGCGACCGTGTGACCGTGTGACCATGTGACCGTGTGACCATGTGACCGTGTGACCGTGTGACCGTGTGACCGTGTGACCGTGTGACCGTGTGACCGTGTGACCCGTGTGACCCCGGCGGGCTGCTGAACGTGTGACTTGCCGCCGTCCCGGATAGGCCGACGCGGTGCAGCCCTAGCCGTCTCGCTGTCGGCTCGTCACTTACAGTCGTACTCGGGAGTCTATTCTGGAGCGGCACTGGCTTGAGACGGCTTCGTGGCGCCGTCCTGGCGCGCCGAAAATGCTGGTCGCAGCTGGAGATCAGCAAACTGCGATCTGCGAACTTATCCAAGGCGGGATGACAACGAGCGGAGTTAAAGTCATGACTTATGACTTTCTGGAAATGCTCTCTTTCATTTGCATGAGTAAATAACACGGGAATATACTCCAATATCGTGGCTTCATTGACCATTTCGCATTGGCACTTAGTTATTGCAGCACATATTCTTTAAGAAATCTATATTTTCATATAGGATAATGTTTTGGTTATTATTTGGAACTCAAAAATATTGTTGAAGCGGACTTAATTTCAAACGGTAGTTGATTATGAATCATTTAGGTATAGTGCATCAAACATCTGCACGCTATTTTCCTTTGACTTCCAGACTCATTTTCGGTTAATAATGTCAATAGATGTTTTCACGTTGGATTTTTGCGCTGCTGAGGATAACATTACTGACATTTTTCAGGATATCATCAGAAGTGTGCTTTTTATATCATCTTCAGGATAAGTTGCAAATTTTTGCTAGAAATATTTCCACGGGAAACATTTCTAGCCAAAATTTGTATGTAAAAATAATCCTGAGGCTTATATTATATACCAAAAACATTTCAAAGAATATTCTCAAAAACCTCAGCAACGTTATCGTCAGCATTGCATAAATACATCGTGAAAACTGCTGTTAACATTATTATGTTAATATTTGCCACTAGCAATGAGCATCAAAATAATAACGTTATGAATTTTGTGTTAACTATCATGAATTAATGCTACTGAATGCAGCATATATGTGCTGTGCTGTAGCATTCTGGAAATGGTTTCTTGTAGGGACCCATGATTTGGAAAAATAGCGTTCGTGACTGAACACTTAATTTCCTGAGAACTTGCAGTCACGAACGGCCAAAATGGTGCCTGCGCGCTTCAGGTCGTGACCCAAGCTGGCAGGCTGGCCAAAAGAGTCGACCCGTAGTGGAAAAATCATACGATTCGGTGAACGAAACCATCTGCTGGAAAGCCAATCAGCTCTAAAAATCAACAGTTCCTCTCATCATTAGGAACTTTAAAATAATCTTCCCGCCGTAAAGTCAGCCCGAATGCCTTTGATGTGAATCGGGAGCGATGGATCGCCTCATTACGCCATAAAGGACCTCTCTGTCGCTATCAAGCAGAGGCACATCTCGCGTCCGGCCCCGCCCGTCCAGCGCTCGGCGGCGATACTCGTAAGCGAGCCATGCTCGGCGATGACCGATGCCGCTGTCAGCGATGCGCCAAACCCACGATAGCGACCAATCAGCTGCCTCCGGCCGGGTCATTATCTGTCGCCAGCAGCGGTGTCGCCCAACTTCAGACGGGCCCGCCGACGGGCTATCGAGACATGGACTCGGGACGAGCCGCTCTCGTGTCGGTGAGCGAGAAAGGCCGCGCCGCTATCATTATGTTCTGATTAGCATCGGTTTGGAGACTAAGTCGGTTACCTTACATGCTGAGTTTCATTCTGTGTTGTCATTTTCGTGGTGGGTATCTCCTGTGCGGAATGCGCGGAGGCTTTGAAGAGAGGTGCTTCTCCTACGTCTCATTCAGTCTTTGCGGCTCCGGTACCGACAGATATGGCTTATCTACGTGCATCTCCTGGGAACGATTGACGGGAGTATATGCCTGGATTTAATTACCCATTACCCACTCAACATGTAAACAAATGATGTTCAGGTAGCGGTTCTTAGCCTTTAGTCAAACACAAAAGCATAGGCGGAACGGCGTTTTCTCCTAGCTTCACATCAAAAGGAGTTGCTCTACTCTTCTCAGACGCTGTTCGAAGCTGATAAGAAGATGCAAATTCCGACGATAAATGAGGTGAAGACGTCAGAGTGGGCGTCATTTTTCAGACGTGCTCTGGACAGGCGCTGCCACGCTTGGGCGGCCCAGATCGACGGACTCTCGTCCGGGATCATCATGTTCCGGACGGATCCAATCGCTGTCATCTCAGCCGCTGGAGCTGCCACTTTCCCGCCCTCAGACCAGCGGGGTGTGGACTATAAAGATGGCCTCTCTTTCATTGGCTTCACTTCACAGCGCTGATGGGCTGAACGGATTATATATAGGACAACAATTCAAAATGTAAAAATTACTCGTGTGAAAAAAGAGATAGTCACGACTATATAAAAAGCAAGTTACCATCAAACTGTGAACTGAGCTTTGAATGTCGGTATCTTATCTCGATATCTGTAATTAATGTTTCGTCTGAATAAGGCATTTAACCGCTAAAGCACTGTATACATCCAGTTATGAAGAGCTACTCTGCATCCATGTTTCTAGGATAAAGCGATATATTATATTTCATAGTTCTTCGTCGGAGCTGCTCCGCCTAGCCACCGGCTATCAAATTGCATTATATAACACAACATATAAATTAATTACCGGCTCCCTTGCCATACGGAATCCTCTCTTTACGGTACTCTCTGCGGCACTCTGCCACCACCGGTAGAACACTCTGCCGCCACCGGTAGAGCACATTCAACCCCGATGCTCCGGGAGGGCGTAGCTGCACCAATTAGCTTTACATCCCGGGGCGAAGGCGGACCTGGCGCCTGGCACAGCCGGCGGTCCGTCGAGCCTCGCCCCGTCTCTCCATCTCTCCCTTCCCTCTCCATCCCTCTCTTCCTCTCTGGGCCGAGATGGACCGAGCTGAACCGAGCTGCTCCGAGCGGGAATGAGCTGGAACGAGCGGGAACGAGCGGGAACGAGCTGGAACGAGCGGGAACGAGCGGGAACGAGCGGGAACGAGCGGGAACGAGCGGGACCGAGCTGGACCGAGCTGGACCGAGCTGAACCGAACTGAACCGAGCTGAATCGAGCTGAACCGAGCTGAACCGAGCTGAACCGAGCTGAACCGAGCTGAACCGAGCTGAACCGAGCTGAACCGATCGGGAACGAGCTGGACCGAGCGGAGAACTAGCGGGAGCGAACTGGACCAGAGTGGCGATTGGCGTGGTTATTGAGTTCAGTGTTGGCGACCCTATCTGAGAGTCTCCCCGCCGCGGTCACTCTCAGGATCGATACCGTCCCCGGCCGTGTCCAGTCATGTCCAGCCGGGTCCGGCGGCGGCTCGTCCATGTCCAGCCGGGTCCGGCGGCGGCTCGTCCATGTCCACCCTCCCTGGCCGTGGGAACCAAGCCAGGCTGGCAAGGTTCCGATGTCGCCGGCCGCGGACAGGGGCCGACTTCCGGTTTTTCTTCCACTTCAGCGCGGTTTTTCGTCGCGGCTTTGTTGTGATCCGGTGACCGCCATCGCAGAGGCGCCTCACAGTGGCCCTGTGTCTGTGTGTCTGTCTGTGTGTGAACGGCCAACAGAGGAGACAGAACCGCTCGGCGCGGCTGTGTGCGTTTCGGCGCCGCGACGGCCCGGGCGGCATCCGGAGGGCTGTGGGAGCGACTCACAAACAAGGCGGGAGCCGCATGCCAGGCGGTTCCTCGCGACAGGCGTGTCGATAATTGCGGTGATCAGCGCGCCAGAGTCAGTGTCACACTGTCACCCGACGAATGTCATTCAACCATTTGACGGGAGCCGTATAGCTCTCGCGCTCGACTGACCCAAACTCCGCGGCGGTCGAGTCCCACGTCGTCTCGCTCTCACCGTCGACAAATCGTCGCGGGCGAAAAATGCCTCCCTGCGGTAATCCGCGCCGCGTGCGTGCTTCCACGCGCGCCGCCCGCTATCAAAGGCCTTCGCCAGGTCCAGGAGCGGGCGCCGACCGCGGAGGGGTGTCGTTATGACCAGGAGGGTTCGGATAATGGCAGGGATTCCGGTGGCCGTGTCTGGCGGGATCTGATTATTTCGACCGGGGAGCGCTCGGAGGGAGACACGAGCGGCATCGGAGCGTCGCCCGGTCGGCGGAGCGACTGCAGAGGGCGACGGAGCCGCGACGGAGGGCGCCCGTGCCCTCCGCAGAACAGCGCTGGAGGGTGACGGCGACGGCAAAGCGGTGGAGAGGCAGCGAAGCGAACTGCCGCGTATTGACGCTGAGTCATAGGCTGGGGAGCCAGTGCGAGCTCTTCTCCCCTCTCATCCCGTCCCCTCCCATCCCGTCCCGTCCCCTCCCCTCCCATCTGTCGCGTTCCGTCTCTTCTTGTCGCCGTGTTGCGCCGCTTTCTGCCGCCTCAGGATGAGATGGGCCGGCGCCGACATTTTTACGTGGCGATGCAGCCGGTAACGGTCACATGACGGCCGTCGTCTTAGCAGTTATCCGCCACTGGTGATGACACGATCGTGCCGCCATGTGGGGCGTGTGACGTGCAATCCGGCTGGAACGTTTTCCGTGACGTGAAGAGTGCACGGTCACCGTCATGAGTCTGAGAGCTCTAACACAGTGCAGTGCGTGTGTGCTGTGGGCGTATTCAGGACGTGCTTAAGCCTGCACACTGTGGCGGCCTTGGGACGTGGTTTGAACGTGCTTGGGACGTGGTATGAACGTGCTTGGGATGTGTTCATAACTTTCCGGGAATTAATCGGGACTGGCTGAGGACGTTCTGGGACGTCGATGGGACGTGCTCGGAACGTATATCATGCATATGTATGTGTTTTGGAAATGATTAGGATATTCCTGAGACGTGCTTCGGATGTGACTTGGAAGTTGTTGTAAAATGCTCGGTAGGTATGTGCTTCGAGACCTGCTTTGTGTTGCGCTTCGGACGTGCTTCGTGACGTGCTTCGGACGTTCATCTCACGTACTTAGGATGCGTCACCTGGCCACACGCATCGCGGCCCGACACCAGCCGTGAATTACGACGGTGGGAAGACACAAAACGGCGGGGCGCCGCCTCGGCCGCCGTCTGGACGATCCCATGCGGATAGCGTGATGTATGACGCTCAAATTGCACGACGACCGGCGCGTTTCACAATAAAACCTCATTACGCGGCGGTCGGCCGCCGGGGAAAACATGCGTCGTCGGCCGGGAGACGGTGATAAATTCTTCACGGTAATACCTCTGCAGCGTGCTGAATGCGCGTCCAGCTGGGCCGGCGCGCAGAGGAGCATTCCTCATGCGGGTGGGTGGCGATGACACGACCGACGTCGGGTCACGCGGAGAGGGAACCTGAGACTGCTATCACACAGCTCTTGGTCGTTAGTCGTTTGTGCCGTTGTGGCGGTCGTGCGAGTCACAATGCAAGCGTCGCGAGCATTGCTCACGGGTGAAACGCGCTTCTGACATTGAATGTCACAGAGGCTCGTTGAGTGAATCCTGTTTTGTGCCGAGGTTATTTTTGTCTTTCATCAACTGTCCAGCATCTACGCCGGGCACGTTTAAATTGACGACTTTCCGGCGCCCCAGGCAACGCTGCGATTCAGTCCTTGTCTTCACGTACATCCAATCGACTTGGGTCGTCGTCGCTCGCCACAGAAGTGATGTGACAGATGCTTTTGTGTCCTCCGACTGATTGGACGGGGAGAGAAGCTTCTCCACCGCCGCGGTGTGCCCTGGGGCGCTACTCAGCTGTCCAGCAAACCCACAATTAGAACCGAGTGAGGGTCGCCCTGGATGCTCATCAAATAAATGGCCAGAGCACGTTGTCCTAGATCTGTCTGTTACCAAGACAATTACTGATGGCTCTAGAAAGGACAAAATGATTTCGACGGAACCGAAGCCCGAATAGTCTGATGAAATTGAAATATATATTTGGATTTCGCTTCAGTGTACTTAGACAAGAACCTGATTAAAAGAAATTTGCCTGAAACAAAAGTGGTATAATTCACTCTACAAACAGGAAATGTGTCCATTCTTGGCCCATATCTCATTTCATCGCTTCAATCGCCGTCTGATATTTCTCCCGCTCTATCGTCCATCTCGCTGCTCTGTGGAACCTCCCCCGCCCCCGTCCGCCTTTCGACAGCCGAGCTCGCGCTGTCCCGGCGCCTCCTCGCTCTGTCACCCACCACCATCCCGCAGCGGATTCCGGGGGATCCCGCGGCGGATTCCAGGGGCGGTCTCGGTACCTGCGTAGACACGGGAATGTTACACATCCCCCTCCCCTCCCCTGTAAGTGTGTCGCGGTGCTGGGCCAGTGCGGGACGAAACGCAAACACCCTGTCGTCCGCTGTCAGGCGGGCTCGCGCGACGTGCTTCTGTTTTCGTCCCGTGTCCCGTGTCCCGTGTCCCGTGTCCCGTGTCCCGTGTCCGGTGTCCCGTGTCCCGTGTCCCGTGTCCCGTGTCCCGTGTCCCGTGTCACGTTTCCAGTTTCCCGTTTCCAGGTCCCTGTCCAGCGATCTGCGTCCCGTGTCCAGTTTCCAGTGTCCATTAAGCAATGCCGATCGGCACCTCTCTCTTCAGCGCTATTGCACTGGCATCTTCTAGCTCTGCTATATCACATACAACGACGCATCGCCCCAACAAAATACCCGTGAGTGCACGCTTCCCAGCCTGTTACGGGCTCAGCAGTCAACAACTCGACCTGCGCTGGACAAGGATCCGAGCCTGGCACGCCAGGGTAACCAGCAGTGAGATCGGCGCCTGGCCAGCGGCCATGAGTAGGATCCAAGCCTCGCTGGCCAGGGTCCCCAGCAGTGTGATCGGCGCCTGACCAGTGGCGGCAGCTGTCAGCAGGACGGGCAGCAGCAGCGGCAGCGGGCCGTCGGACCCCGCCCTGCCTCCGGCCGACTCAGCTCCCGTCCCGCGAGCCTCTCCGAGCCTCCTGTCGGGCTGAAGGCGGCCGTCCGCGGCCTGGCGACCTCCGCCGCCCCCCTCGGCGTCCGTCAGGCCGGGCAGCAGGTCCAGCCTCGGCCCACGCCTGCCCGCCTCCTGGTCCTCCTCCCGCTGCAGCAGCAGCTCCTCCTCGGACGCTCGGTACGGCACGTCGCCGGCCAGCTCGCCGGCCGGAGTGCCCGGCTCCTCGCGGTGACGGATCTCTGCTGACAGGGCCGACAGTGACAGTTAGGTGACGCCGTGTGACAGTGACGCACGTCATGGTGGCTTCCATTGCAGGATGTTATAGTGCACAGTGTCAAAAACGTTGATTAACTGGTTAAAACCATGTTGTGTTTGCTTTCACAGAACAGCAAAAGTTGTGATACATGTATCAACTGACAGATACCGAAGCTATACCTACTAGGGATGTTAGAAAGTAAAAAGTAAAATATGGAGGGCCAGTGAAAGTTTGTATCATCCTTAAAGCATAATACATTCCCTAAAAGTAAGCATTTTGCCACAAAAAATACTCCTCGCCAAGCAAGACAACATATTTCAAATATTTCAGAAAGACACATTTTACGTAACTTATAATTAACACATACGTTTGAAAATCCATATA
>JARBER010005028.1:0-12950 GCA_030265075.1 Balanus glandula | reverse complement strand
GATACTGTGACGGGAGATACTGTGACGGGAGATACTGTGCCGGGAGATACTGTGACGGGAGATACTGTGACGGGAGATACTGTGCCGGGAGATACTGTGACGGGAGATACTGTGACGGGAGAGACACGGCCTGTTGCAGGGGACGACAGAGGACAGACGACACTATGTCAGTCACAGCGGCGCCGCAACGCGTGTGTTAAGGTCGAAGTGCACGGCTGTGCCGCGACTGGCAGACTCCGAGATGATGCAGAAAGGAGAGAAACTGGAGACACCATCCACAACCCAGCGGCATCCGAGCCAACCAAATCCCTCGCTACAGAGACAGAGCAAAGTGAACCAAAGACTGACGCAGTTCCGTCTGCGGAGATTGCGGAGACGTATGCCGCCGAAAGGGTGGCTGAGCTGGGATCACAGACAGCAAAGCCGACCGACACAACACCAGCCCTCCGAGAGCCGGCCGACACAGCACCAAGCCTCCGGGAGCCGGCAAAAACACCACCAACCCTCCGAGAGCTGGCAGAAACACCACCAACCCTCCGGGAGCCTGCCGACACATCACCGCCCCTCCGTCTGACCGCAGAGCCCTCCTGCCGACCCGGCTTCCTGCTGCTGCGCCACCCCCTGCGCGCCGACTGCCGTCACCCGGACCCCCTCCCCCTGCCCAGCTCTCGCGTGCGGCGTCTGATGGATGCGTTCGGGGCGGGCGTGAGCGCCGGCCGCCGCGACCAGACCGGCCCCGCCGTCACGGGCCGCGTCAAGAACCTGAGTCCGCGCTGCGGCCCGCTCGCCATCGACGTGGTCGGCTGTCTGCCCATGGAAGGTGGCTGGAATAACGAGGAGTTCGCCGCGCGCCGGCGGCCCTCTGGCCAGCCGTGTGCCGAGACGGTGCGGCGGCTGTGTCGCACGCGCGTCATGCTCGTGCCGGTCGGTTTTCCAGGGGGCGGGCGTGAGGAGGAGGAGTGGCGGCTGTCGTTCTCCCGGCACGAGTACATGGTGTACCGGGCGATGGGCTGGGAGCAGCGCCGCTGCCTCGTCCTGCTGAAGTACTGCCGGAGCGCAGTGGGCGGCAGCGCGGCGGCCGTGAAGAGCTACTACCTGAAGACGGCGCTGCTGTGGCGCTGGGAGACGGCCGCTGCCGACACCTGGACCCTCTCCAACCTCCACTCCACGCTTCTCAACCTACTCGAGTTCCTCGAGTCCGCCATCGCCAGCGTCGAGCTGCCGTGCTACTTCCTCCGCGACATCAACCTGCTGGCGAGCCGGTCGCCGTCCGAGCTGCGCCAGCTCTCAGCCGGGCTGGCCGCGATGCGCCGCCGCCTGCTGAGCTCTCTCCTCGCGCTGGCCGCCACCTGGGTCGGCTGCGAGGCGTCCCAGCTGGGCGAGCGGTGCCTGTCGGGCGCCGGGCCGGCCGCGGTGCAGCGCGCCGCCCGCCGGCTCAGCCTGTCGGCGCCGCTGCAGCCGCTGGTGCGCGAGTCGTTCGACTCGATGCTGTCGGGTCTGCAGGGCTCGGCGACCGGCGCGGCGCCCGTCTGGTCGCTGCTCACCCTGCTGTTCCAGGTGGTGCGGCTCTCGTGGCTGGGCCCGGCGCTGGCCAGCGAGGCGGAGCGGCAGCGGCGGCCGGCGGCGCAGCGCCAGCGGCGGCCGTCCCGGTCTCCCGGCTCGCCCGGGTCGCCAGGGTCGCCCGAGGCCGGCTGCGGCTGGCTGGAGTCGATGTTGCTCATAGCGCAGCACAGCGGCGAGGCGGCCCAGAGACCCGGCACAGACAGCTGGCTGTGGGAGGACGACGAGCAGCCTGATGGCGCACCGGGGGCAGCGACGGCCGACGCCGCCGACGCTGCTGGTATGCCCGGATAGTGCACATCTGCTGGTACTGGACTCGGAACAGATTGCAATGCTGGCCAGGGCGTCGCTATACGATCGAGACACACGAACATGACTAAAGCCAATTGAATTTATAAGCCAAAGTCAAGCACCAAAGGCACAGTTTGCCCATCTACTTGCTCCAATGGCCCGTCCCTGCTAACACGCCATTGCATTGTTGACTGAATCGTTGGCGTAGGCTTATTTGCGCGAGCTTCACTGTCATTATAGTTTAAAGTCACTAAGCGCGATGAGACCAAACCAGACTGTGACCGCAACAAAACAACGATGGCACTTTACAGCGATGCTAAGCTGCATTGTTAGACATGCTTCGCGGTTCGGCTTGTCAGTAAACATAATCCAGCTCGACGTTTGCACCGTGCGATGTTGTAGCATTGTAGTTAAAAGGTAACGTCTACCTGTTGTAAAACTCGCAATGCACTTTTGACTATTCGTTTAGCCAACTTCCGGCGGCTAGGCCAATCTGACCTTTCAGACCACTGATTTGCAATGTTTTTGTTCCGTAATGCGCTGGCATTCCTGGGATGACCGCAAAAGCTTGCTGTATGGCATGGAAACTGGTTGTACGTAAAACCTGTTTTTCTCCGTCGTTCGACAAACGTTAGCTCGGTGAGAACGTTCCGGAGAACTAAAATGACCACTATGCAGCTGTGATAAAAATGGTTATTATTTGTGGAAGTGTCCTCATGGTTAACCGAATTGTGTCATTGCAGTTTTGGTGTAGTTGTTTTATATGTATGTACAGGGTGATCGTAACAGAATGATACAAAAATGAACTTCATTCATGAACATTAGCTGATGTGTATCAAGGAAAATAAACACAGTAAGGTTGAAAATGTTTGGACATTCAAGTATTACCCTTCCTTCCTTTGGCATGCACATCGCCGCTGGTGCTCAACAAAATGACCCTCTTCTGAGGCACATACAGCTCCGACCGCCTAAGCGTATGTCAGACATCCTCTCGAAAACTCTCCGCATCCAGGCTTCTGACGACGTCGGCCTGCTTTAGCCACACGATCGTGGTTGGTTGAGCTTTATATACCTTGGTGGAGATATTAATCCACAGACCCATCTAGTCCCTAATCCCAATCCAGTCAAGTCACGGTAAATCAGAAATGTATGGAGGCCAGAAGTGTTCGCTCCTGCGGCTGATCGATCCTCCGATCTTTGAAATTCAAACGGAGGAAGTTCATAAACGGCTTGTCGACGTGTGAGCCGTGGAGGTACCCAATCTAGCTGAATCCAGTACTGTCGCACTGTTGGTCTGTATCGTACTGCTGACCAGACCACAGAAGCCTTTCTCATAAAGCTATTTTCGCAACCGTTATAGGTTGTGGGTTATAAACTCGATTTTTAAACTGTATTTTAATGAGTGATGCGCGCGTTATTTAGTCGGTGTACGGTGTGCGGTCGACCACGACCGAACCGCGCAGTCGACAGCGCACCGTGCACCGACGTAGGACGCGTGTATCACTCATTCAAATGTTTAAATTTTGAAGTTACTGCAAATGGAATAATATAATTGGTTTATCAAGAGGATAAGCTATTATAATATCGTCATTTGTTCAACCATTTCCTGCTAAACGAGCCACTATTGTGAAACATGTTGGTCTCACCAACCAATTACTAATTTTGCAATTGGTATTTTGTGGCAAACCAAATTATGGTTCCCAACAGACACCACTAGTACTGACCTGGTACAGGTCAAAGTTGTCCATGAACGCCGCCAGTTTAGTGGAGCTCTGACGACCGCTGCCGCCGATACCGACCAGCAGCGCGTGACCTGGGGTCAGGTCACCGGGTCAGACAGGAGCGAGGCGTGACCAGTCAGGTCACCAGGTCAGACAGGTCACAGGAGTGGGGCGTGACCTAAGGTCAGGTCACCAGGTCAGACAGGAGCGGGCGTGACCTAAGGTCAGGTCACCAGGTCAGACAGGTCACCGGGTGTCAGACAGGTCACCAGGTGTCAGACAGGTCACAGCAGCGGGGTGTGACCTGGGGTCAGGTCACCGGGTAAGATAGGAGCAGATGGGCAAGTTCAACAGTGCATGTCTACACATCACATAAAAACAGCAATCTATGAAACACTTAATGATCAATTTGATAACGAATATTGGAGTCGGACGTGGCCTGATATATCGTCTGGCATCGTTTCGCTAGGGCATTTCGTGACCTAACAAACCCGTTACTTTGTATACCTAACCATGTAAGGCAATGCTAGTAGTCGACCCACCGTGACCGTGACCATTGACTGAGAGATAGATGGGAGAACGCCACCTGACCAACTTTCGCAATAGCTCTAAAATTAATAGCGCTATAAGCGTGATACCAGCCAATGGCGTTGGGCTAAAAACTCATGCAATGTCTTTTTACATTGCGAGCATACATTGCGCCAATTCAGAACAGAAGGTGGCAAATTGTTAATTTAGGGATGCGCGTATCGGAAATTTAACATTGCACATTCCTCAACCAGCCCCGCACTCCTTTGGCAGCACCGCATTCCTTCACCAATATGTTAATTCCTTGTTTAACAGCGCTGCAAATATTTAGCAGTGCCGCAAATGTTAAACAGAGCCGCATTCCTTCGCCAAAATTTGTTCAGATAGGGGTTGCTCGACACAGCTAAAAAGCAACTAGTTCAATTAAAATATCATGTTGAAGGTTAACTATATTCTTACACGAGCTCTGGTGGGGCAGCCGTCACGCCGTGCTTTTTGTTCCCACTCTACATATTTGTTTTTGTAAATATATCATAGACGAATTGCGGCGCACGACGGTGGGTTCTAAGCCACATTAACGGGAACACAATAGCTATTCGTTTGAGGCAAACAAAAATTGTTTGCTAAATTTTTGACTTAAATGAAATTGAATTCCACAATGTCGGCCAGAGTTAAGGTCGGTCAGTCGCTATCTTCGGAATCTACAGTCAGAGCATAAGTGTCCAAAGGCGCAACATGCGGGACGGCCTGAGGGCAGACACACGTCGCCGGGAACATAAAGACGACCAGACACACGTGAGAGACGTGACGAGACGTGACCAACTTAGCAGGCACGTGTGTCGCACGTGACCAATACGGACACAGCGACTGAGATCAGCGAGCTGGTCGGAAGTGAGGTCACCTCCATCTTCGGAGAGTGTATTTCCACCACCGCATCACTCATACGGGAAAGTCAGATGAGTGGTGAGTAGGGATAAATATGAGTAATCCGAAACAGCAAATTGCTGATAGTTTTACCGAATTTAACGAGATAACTATTTGGTGAAAAGAGACATGAAAATCGAGAGGAACAGAAACAAAAACCGAGCCAGAGAAGAGACGAAGACGAAGAGACGAGGAGACAAACAGAGAAAAGACAGCGGCATAGACATAACATAGGCAAGGTCTTAGGGATAGAGATATAGAACAGATAGACACGGAGACGACGAAATAGACAATGGCGGAGATAAGAGAAGGGCGAAGACAGGAACAGAAAAGACAGGGACAATGACAGGTATACATAAACGAACACGACTTGCCGGTAACAGAAACTCAGGCAGTCACAAGGCCACGGTCAACGACCAACACAATCTTCCACGCGGGCCATCCTGTCCCTGTTACATTCAGCCAGTCCTGTCCTCACCCGAGTCCCGTTTGAGCACGCCTCCCATTCTCACCCCAGTCCTGTTTGAGCACGCCTCACATTCTCACCCGAGTCCTGTTTGAGCACGCGGCTGATGCGGCTGATGTGTTCGATGATGAACTTGAACATGACGAGGTTCATCGGCGTCTTGCTGACCATGTTGTACTCGGCGAGGTAGCCCTCCATTACCTCCGTCAGCGCCTCTAGGTCCGTCACCTGCCCAGTGGTCGGGCGGTGACGCGCTCAGAAAACACGCCACACGCCGCACACTGCGTCGACTGCACAACAGCATTGCACACTGTCGCCTAGCGGTGCGTAACCAACCGGCAGAGAGCGACTGTGCAAGAAGTGAAGGTTGAGCTTGGACTCGATACTACCGATACAATTCTGCTGCAAGCCACGGCAAACACTAAACAGCTGATTTGTTCAGAGGAAATTGAGAAAAACGCTGTTTCGATTTTCCAAGTATCTAAGCTTCGTGGCAACAGCGGAAAATAAATGCAACCCTAACGAGGATAGAAGAGGGACGCAACCCCATCGTGTTTCATAAAAAACTCACGCTAATATAAACCGATTGCAAAGGAACTTTTGTTACCATACTTTTGAAGAACTTGACACATATACTAAGACAATTTTAACAATTTCTTTTATGACCCGTAAACTTTGAACTGTTTGACAAAGTCATGTTAATCATTCTAAAGTATTTTTTGCGATTTTAGTCAGACATTTGCTAAATTTTACATACCTATTTACGATACGATGAATTACGGGTCATTAACTTCACCACAGAGGTCACCAAATGACAAAGGGCCTTCAAATCGATTATCAACAGCTTCACGCTTCAAATGTTAACAACGATGTAAAACTTATCGGACACCAATCACCACCCTTTTACCAATAATAAAACGAAGGTACGTTTTTGCATATGTGCTTAACGGGAACCACAGCCGAAATATCAAGCTAACGCCACAATAACTGAACCCACCGCCACGATAATCGAGCATACTGCACAAAATCGAACCTACAGCCACACTAATCGAACCCACCGTCACAATAACCGAACCTACAGTCCTAATTAAGTCAAGCCTACAGCCTCAATACTTTAACCCACCGCTTGCCGTCATAATCGGACCCACCGCTGCCATAATCGAGCCCACCGCCACAACAACCGAACCCACACCGACACCGACTCCGATCCCGTCCTGCACCACCACACTCTCAGGCTTCTCAGCCCACCTCGTCGTAGATCTTGGGCTCGTTGTCCGGGTAGAGGTAGTCGCCGAAGAAGAGGTTGCGGACGTGGTGTTCGGTGAGGCGGCGGCCCTCCGGCGCCAGGTGACCCAGCACCTTGTCCACCGGCTGGTGGAAGCACGAGTCGCACGTGCTGGAGATCAGCTTGAAGAACGCCGTCCTGCCGTCACACACACGGGGGAGGTCAGTGTCAAGGACACGACTGAGGCATAACACAGCCAGAGCTGCCAGGGCTCATGTCTGAAGGCTGAGTGTGAGCCCTATGTGGCTGTAGTAGCGAGAAGTGGGACATTAGTGGCTACGCTGCAGTTATATTTTGTTTTTTGTTTTTTTTGGGGGGGGGTGTCAGAACGAAAAAAGTTTAGATAACACAAACGCAGTCCGCAAATGGGAAGTGTAAGAAATGTTTCAAATTTTGGCGTAAATTTTCACGAAATCGGGAAATTTTGGGATAATGTGATGTCGGCAAATGATTCACTTTCAATGCGCAATGCTTGCTTATCCACCGAGTAGTGGGTATATAACGAAAAACTGCACATGTCTGAACCTTAGTACGGCCTTCAAGTTCACCGCTGGGATTACACCACTCCTTACAGCAGCGTATCTCCTATAGCCATCCCCCCACGCGGCGGCCGCTGAGTCCGCCCCTGGCCGCTGACCGTGACGTCAGCACCGTGTGCCCTGAGGGCACGGCTGGCCGCCCAGTCAGCTGACCACAGCCGGGGCGGCGGCAGTAGTGTGTGTGGCCGGGCTGACCGCGGAAAACTGGCGTTGGGACAGAGGTAGGTGTGGTCGTTGGCGTCGATTGACATCACTTGGTGACTGCTTGACTCAGATGTTAAATCAGAATGTTGCCATGCATTGAATAATTATGGCGGTGTTGACTACATCGGTGCAAAAACTAGTCCAAAAAAATCGATGGGGTTCCTCCATAACAGATAGGTACGACTTAAAACTCGAGATAACACCACATAGGTAGGTAAGATGCTGTAACACGACTTTTACAATTTAATTTACTCCTTTGAACCCATAGGACGTAAACAGATAAAACAAATATAATTTTTCGAAGATAAATGTAACGTCTCTATAAGTCATATGAAATAGTAGGTATATTTTTCATATGAATAATATATAACAATATCATAATAATACCATATTTCATAATAATATCATTATGATTTCGGTGCTAAAACACATCTGTGCTATAAATACCGACTATTTTATAATATTGTTATGCTTACACCGCTATGCCGTCAACACCAGAGTGTTAAACGCTTCAAATCTATATAGCTGAAAAACGTAATAAATTCTGAACAATACCTATCAAAAATGTGTTTCTATAATAATATTGAAGTTAAAAGGAATCGTTTTAATAAAACGCGTTAACCCCAATTTCAGGAGGCATAATTTACGTCCGCAAAAAAATAAATAGTATTACATTACACTCTCTTATATTCTGCAGTCCAGAATATTATTATTCTGGAGTTAAGAACATCAGTCATTTGTACTCAAAGTTTGCATCCCAACTGGTGTATGCTTCGGTGGCGTTCGCTGAACCCGAAAGACTGGGGCCGAAACGGGAGTAACTCACTGAGGATAGCAAAACACCGGACCAGTAAACGGACAGAAATCCAACACTGCCTGTGACGTCACAGAGGGGGCGTTCCACGACAAAACGACCAAAATATAGGAAAAATAACACCGTCGTCCGTCATACCACCGATCTGGACCAAAATTAGAATACAGGGTAATCTGGGGAGCTGAAACGAGCTGCAGAAGTTTAGCGGCAATACAAGCAATGGTTTAGAAGATATCGCCTCGAGCATTTTTGCAAGGTCATAGTGCAAGCTGATATTAGTCCGCAACTATCGCCAAGAAGTGGTGCCTTTAACTTTTTCTGCTATATATTTTTGTAATTGCATTTAGCCACCCTATAAGACTGTCCCAGTAAATTTCCGATTTCATTAAATTTTTGCAATTGTGTAACCCTTTGAAACTTCCAAACTTTTTTGGTGACCTCTTGTGGCTTAACCTTGTAATTTTTGACCATCACAATTCAATAACCAATGAATTACATTCAAAATTTAAAAAAATGTAGTTTTGCCTAAAAATACTAACATTGTTGTCATTTTATGTCATTTTTTGCATGACAAACAAGTTGTTCACCATAACTTTTGAATGATACAAGATAGACCGATGTTAAAGGTTATCTGATTTTCCTAGGAATAACACGCTGAATTATATGCAATATGATCTTTTTCTGGGATATCTTGTCCATGAACTTGACCTGTGGTCACTTCAATTTTTAACATCCCGTATCGTCAAAAATTTATGACACCATTTCCTCTTTTTACATATGACTGGAATGACAATGAGCTGCTTTAAAGCATATTCTGTTAGTTTTCGCATTTTTGAAATTTCACATTTTTTTTGCAATTTTAAAATTCCCTTGATACCTCCTAGAAGATCGTAATTCTAACTTAGGAAAATCAAAACGAAACAAGCTACCAAATACTTTGATATAAGGCACCCCAATGTACCTATGTTAATATATTTATAAATGAGAACAAACAGGATTAACATGTCAGTGTACGATAAAAAAAACACTATGAAATGTGATGTTAAAATGTTTGTAAATGTTGAAATAGGAAGCTTTTCATGCAAACCCATATGTATTGTGTTTATAACGTTTACCTATATGTAATCACCTAATACATTGCAATGGTTAACAATGTAATTTAAATGTTTTAGAAGTTGCCAAATAAGTTTAAAAAATGCAAAAAAAATATCCAAGCTGAAAAAAATATTTGCACAGAACAAGTCACAATCATTCCGCTGATGATAAAAAGTATATTTTGTCATGAATTGTCATGCCATGACAATTATTATGTAACGTTATCGGCTGCCAAAAACTTCAAGCTATCAGTTCAATGTCAAGGTCAAAACACATTCTAAAAGAGATCATATTGCTTGTCATTCGACGTGTCCAGACGAGAGAAGTAAGATGGCGTTACTATATCACTATATTATTATATATGGACTCTTCCAAAGTAATTGCTGACTAATGTTATTTTCATAACACAATCCACATAAAAAGTTAATATTAACACTAATTTGAAGCAAATACCACATCGTTTTTCTTAGATAAACGGCAATGTAATTGTTCTTTAAATTTCAATTATCATAATTAATCATTTCAAAGCACTAGGGGACAGGGGTGATCAAAAAAAAGTTTTACAATGTCTAAATGTGATAAAATTTGTAATAATTGAAAAATTACAAAAATAGAACACATATCTTGTAGAATGGCTAAGTATAATTTCATCCAGCGACAAGTGGCGTTATATTCTGACCTGCACTCTTGGCGATATTGACAAACAAAGATTGACCTAAAACGTGAGCTGGCAAAGATGCTCGAGGCGATAGCTGGAAAACGCGTTACCCGAGGAGTCTATAATTTTGGCAGCTGTTTTCTGAGCTTGAGATTACCATACGCACCAATTTTGAGCAAAATAAAAACGATCGGTTGTCAGGCACTGGTTGCCTTGTCGTGACCCCCCCCCCCCCCCCGAGGATTCCCCAAAATGTGAAATTTGTCCACATTTGACCTTCATAAGCTCGTTTGACCTTGACCTTGTAGATGTTGATCTAAGGTCACCAAACTTAGACAAAATGTAAACCATACAAGCATCTATCCATACTGAAAGTTTGGTTATTCTAGCTTTCATACTTTTGGAGATCGCAGGGGAGGGGCAGCTTTGTGGGGGGGGGGGGCCCCCCCCCCCCCCCCCTCCAGTGCGCGTTGGTGACATACCCCTCTCCAGTGCGCGTGCTAATACGCAGGCCTGTTCACGGCCACCTGCATGCCTTTCGGCGGACAACCGAAAACTACAGCACCGTCACTTTCCTCATGCGTCACCACAAGCAGGCGTCTCATGAACGCGATCTGCGGTTGATTGGTGAACAAGCGGGTGCGGCTGATTGAGCACACAGACCACAGTACTGCGATGGGGCTGACTGAACGCACCGGGAGGTCCAGCGGGCTCGCTCGACTTTCGCCATGGCGTTTTACTAGTGTAACAATAATGGTGACGATATGCCCCCGACAGTATAGTCTGTAACTACAAGTGAGCCTGAAGTACTAGCGAGTCCTCACTAACTAGGGGATTATCACGCATAAACAGCCGACCGACCAGGTCCCGCGACCGTGACGCTCTCCAGCAGCTAATATTTGTGGGATCCCGCACCCGATTGACAAGCGACCTTCGCTATCTGACATTCCTATTCCATCAATATGTTATTGACATATTGTCCCACGCAAGGGGTCAGCACAGCAAATGACACGAGCCACGTCAGGAGCATCAAAACGATGCGAGACTCTAAGCGCTCCATGAAAGCTTCCATGGCATACAATTTGACAGTTCAGTAAAATTGGCGGACAACAATCCGAAAGGAACGACTATGAATATTAGTATTTAACTTTGTTATCTAAGGGCTCGCTCGGTTTTCACGAATTTAATGCGTCTTTTGGTTGTTATCGAATTCAGAAACAATTTCAATGCGGAAAATGTCACGAGTGAATTACATGTAATATAATTACAACTTGTAAAACGTTGCCATAAAACAAAAAGTGCTGCAAAGAGACAAATGTTAAGCTTTTTTAGACTTCATAAATCGTTCCCGAATTGTTCATTACTTAAGTAGCAGCAGGTTGCTAAGTCGGACAAATACAATGTTCCCTCGCCCTGGTAGGCTCATTAAGTTTACCCCCTCCCCCCACATGCGGGTCTTCACTCAAAGCGAAAAAAATGGTCCTAGGACATTGCTTTGCATAGTTGTTCGGGCATCATTGCGCATATTTTGAATTAATAAAATAGACTCGAGCCATCTCAGGTCAGGTCACCAGACCTGGTCAATGACACCACCACCCAAAAAGCTTGCAATCGTATAAAGCCAGAGTTTTCTCCGATCAACTTTAAACTTAAAGGGTAGCATAAGGAAATGACTGCTTACAATTCGCTTATCTCGGAATTTTGATATCAGTGACCAAAGGTCAGGTCAATTGCGTGACCTCTCCATTATCTATAAGTCAATGGGAAATATTATAAATAAATATAATAATGCTTCCTTTTCAATCATATCCTTAGTATTAGTCCAACTACTTCTGAATCATGTTAATGTAGGATATTTTTGATAATCCCAGTATCTGTTTTGTTTCGTGGCCAATGTGGGGCATTTGAGGTCATCCGGGGTCGGTCACCATCACATTTTTGGCGATAACTCGCGACATAATAAGTAAATCCGACGGCAATGTGTTAATCTCATCGAGAAGCATCTGCACAAATGCAACTTGACCTACTTGGGTCACCGTTTGACTTTGATCCGAGGTCGAGTTTTTTTGTGAATGTGTGTTTACATGTGTGAATACATATTATTTCCAGTTTTCAAGTTGACTTTACAAGGTCACCATGCACAACATTCGAAGGGCATTGACGAAGAAACACAATAACGTAAACATGTGTTTCGTTACACCTAAAAATTAGGCAAACCGTTATCAGCAAAAAACTATTTGGGCGAAAAAAACTTTCTTTTACTTTTATGACCTCCGGAGCAAAAAATACTGACCTGAAGTCAAATTTGGGGACACGAAGCAGATTGCAAATTTCAATAGTTATCGTATGTGTTAACCCGCGCCCCGCTGGGGTCTCTAGCCGAACGCGCCCCGCTGGCGTATTCCCGCACTGTATTCTATAAATCGGCATACCATGCCGCCAGCCAATGAGAGGCCGCGATTAAGTTGGTTTCATGGTGGCCGCCAGAGGGATTTGTTATATTTCGTCGTTCGTCTTTTTGCGAAACCAAAAACTGGAAAGTTGCTCGGCTCCAGTCATAGGAAGGTTGGTAAATATTACGTAAATAGCAACACGAAATTAATTATTATAGATAGTAAATAAAAGACTGTCAGCACAATTTCGGTAAAGGAAAGAAGGCTGTTCGTTCAACTTCAAACTCGGTGATTAAATTACTTATGTTTTGCTTTTTATATTGCAAGATCAACCTGTCCGTGTATAGTATCTGAAAATGTTTATTGTTGCCAAAAGAACGATTGCTGATAATAACCCTAATTATTAATTTGTTTTCATATTACCGCTGCACTTGCGCAACGGCCATACATGCTCATTTAAGATCGTAAGCGT
>JARBER010004917.1:2303-12951 GCA_030265075.1 Balanus glandula | reverse complement strand
CCCTCAGTCTTCTTAGAATTTATGCCAATAGTTTTACCGCATAGTTTTCCAGCTAGAGCGTACTAATGAAAGGAATTTAACAGCGCTACCGCCACCCGCCTTGCATTATATAAACGGCTCCGGGCGCGCTGATGCCACCTGTACCACTGTTCGTGCGCAGACGGCTGGTAGCTAAAACTGGGCACATTCCTCTACAACACATTGTTAGATGCTTCTAGGTAAATGCCCACCGCGGCGTTGGGGCGATCTTCACAGGTTTTCCCGTGCGCCCGACCCTGAGCCGCCCGGCCCGGCCCGCCCCCGGCCCTCCTGACTCAGGGTACCAAGACACAGGGGATCCGGACACATTTTCGGACAAACCAAAAGTAAAATAGAACTTGGTGTCGATAGAAAATTGATATGGCTTTTGTCTGTTATGCTTACATTTTACTTTTCACCGCTAACCCATCGTTCAATCAGTTTTTAATTTTGCCCCCAAAATACTTTTGCCCCCAAAATCTCCCAGATAGCGTTAACACTAATGAAGGGAAACAACAAAAACTACACGCTCTGGTGACGTAACCTGCTAAGGTGACGTAACGCTGCCAGACGCCAATGCCACTGACTGGAGGCCGTCCTGACTCACCTTTAATCCCCTCCCAGAAGTCATTACGATCGCGGCGAGCCGACGAGAACTTTGAGTAGTCGTGGTGTGTCTTCCAGATGTAGACACACTGGTTCTCAGACCCAACGACAATGTACTTGCCGTCGTGACTGCCGGAGGGAATAGGCGTGACGTCAGCAAACCATAGGTGACGTCATACACGCGGAAGCGACTCCGCTAATGAGTGAACGTTGACGTCACGCAATACAGCGTGATACCCATCACAATATCATGCCACACATTATATCCAGCACTTCAAGGATGCATATCAAGAAGTCGGCCCACACCAGGAAGCCCTGGCTTGTCATTACTAGTCTGGAAAGCGGAAATTAATTAGTCTCAGCTCATAATGAATAACCACATTATCCTCCAACAGCCGCAAGTGCCAATTACTGTAATGGAGTTTCTGACAGCGTCACAGCGTTTTCAACTTAATCACCTAACATCGCAAGCGGCTATGATTCGCTTGCATCGCAGGCGGGTAGGGTACCACGTATCAGAACAATCCCACTCCAACGTCGGCCCTGGCACCCCGGCAGAGGCGGGGGCAATGTGACGCTTCTGACGAGCCGCTGACTGACCTGAAGCTGCCCCGGATCTGGCTGCTGTTGTTCGTGAAGCCCTTGTACTTGCAGGAGAGGTTCAGGTCGCGCAGGTCGTACAGTCGGATCCGGCTGTCGTTGGAGGTGACCAGAATCTGGACAGAGCGGGCAGACACGAGAGAAGGTGAGGGCCACGGCAAGACGGCGGCCACAAGAACCTTGCCTACACAATATATCATGTTCAATACTCCGCATATCGATTGCTGAATACTAATTCGGTGTTACTACCTGCGTTGGTCCATATGGCGGTCGTAGGTCAGAGTGCTAGCGTTCGAGAAATACTTACGAATTATTTACATAAATCTAAAGATCATAGCGTAGCATGTTCATAGCGCAGTGCATTTAAGTATTTAATGCCTGCATATTACAGTCAAAATTAAGATTACAGACCCCGGTCGAGTAAAGCCACTCCCATGCGATCTGTAAGCCACCATAACTTTGTGTAACCTTCGTGTGTAGCCAGCCGTAAAAAAAGCATCCGGATATTTTGAATATTTATTCAGTTATGGAAAATTCGGAAAATTAAATTACTGGTTAGTTTGCTTTATACGACACGTACATACATACTTAGTGCTTTATGAGAGATTAGATCGAAATCTAGCTAGTCATACTAGTAGTAACGCAGATCGCGGATATACTGACTGTATCTCTAGACAAGTCACATACAGCCGGCGTAGGTACGCGGAGTCCACATCCGGTATGAAGGCACCCTAAGACTCACAAACAATCATTTTTCCTTACCACATTGTTTTGGATACCCTTTGAGCCGTCTGGCTACACTGCCACCTTGCGGCGCCGCCTACCTTGTCCTCCCCAGGCATGGGCTCGATGCCGCTGATCTTGCGACCTCGCGCGTTCTTGCCGCGGGTCGAGCGCACGTGGATCTGGGTGTGGTACTTGAGCTGGTCGGTCGAGTAGAACAGGCACCGGCCGTCGTACGATCCCACCACCGCGTACCGGCCGCCCTGTGACACAAAAGACACGTATACGTTAAAATCCCACCACCGAGAACCGGCCAACCTGCGGGACACAAACGACACGTATACGTTAAAATCCCACCACCGCGAACCGGCCAACCTGCGGGACACAAACGACACGTATACGTTAAAATGTCACCACCGAGAACCGGCCGGCCTGCGTGACACAAACGACACGTACACGTTAAAATCCCACCACCTAGAACCGGCCGCCCTGCGGGACACAAACGACACGTAGACGTCAAAATCCCGCCACCGCGAACTGGCCGGCCTGCGTGACAAAAGCGACAAGCACACGTCAAAATAATTCATTCATGTATTCGTATGCCCATCCACAGTAAAATGGCTTTTCAGGACATGTGTCAAAGAACATACAGACAGACAAATATCACATTACACAGTTAAAAAATATACAGTAAAAATCCACACACAAATCATCATCATCCATTAATTAGGAAAACACAGAAAATCCCACCACTGCTAACCGGTCACCTTGCGTGACACAAACGAAACGTACACGTAAAAATCCCACTACTCCAAACCGGCCAGCTGTTTTGCCAGAAACAAACGCCAGCCATAGTCAGCATTGAAAGAGACACAGACAAAAATCTGCATCATACTTGAACGGCTGCTGACGGCGAAACACACGATAAAGCAAAATGCATGGGTAAAAGCAAAACATTGGTAAATAGTTGTAGACTGGAACCCTGGAATGAATGGAATTAAAACCATTCGGAGTTTGAAAGCGCAGCACGTATATAACATTTAGCAGAAGCTTTCGGCTAATTGTTTTGATATTGTGCGGATACTAGGTCAGTGCTGCTATATTGTATTGTTTTTAGCGCGCTGGTTATATACGATGTAAAGTGATCACTCTACCCTAGGATACAACGGCGGCAAACCCATGCCTTATAGTTACGATGAACCCATCGGAGAATGGAACCCTGATCCCTGGCACAGGAGGCTATGACTATATTACCCCAGTGCATTACCCATGAACCATATTCGCACCCTTTACTGTTGTTGGGGAATGTGAATCGTGTTTACCCTTTCCAGTCTGGAATACCCGTGTATCACTCAGCATTGAATGCGTGTTTAAAATTTAGAACTCATACACATTCATAACTTCCCGACGGAACACAATTTCATCGGAAAACACGAACATTCCCTTCCATGAACAATGGGTAAAAACAGGTTTCTAAGTCGACAAAACATCTGTTAGCCTTAACAAAGAGCCCATGCCGATAAAAGTCGCTAAAGAAGACATGACATTTCGTATGCCGTCCACCATTAAACAGCCGTTGGATCGCCGGATAAGCTGCAGTTGCGGTTAGCGAGCTAGCCTTGAACCCGGGCGGGCGCCGTCAGCATGCTACCGGCCATTCCGTCATCATATTAGCGCCGTACGACGCGCACCAATGCACCGCCGCCCCATAACCGGTTTTGCCCTGGCACCGGCAGGCAGCGGGGGCGGGCTGAGGGGGACGACGAGCCGCGGTACCACCGCACCGACCGTCCGGGCGTCATTGTAGCGTCTGACGCCGTCGGGCGCGCTTCTCGACACGAACCTCCGCCGAACTCCGGACCACCCCGCCTCGGTGACGTATCGCACCGTCCCTCGGTGTCGTCTGCATCATCGTGTTCGTGGGATATCCCTCGCCATGCGTTCGCCGACACTGCTGGTCGCGCTGCTGGTCGTGCTGCTGGTGGTCGTGCCGGCCAGCCGGGCGGTCTCCATCTTCTTCCCGGAGGAGCCGCTCACGGACGAGTGTGAGACGCGGGAAGGTCTCCCGGGCCTCTGCGTATCGGCCACCGCTCGTCGATGCGCCAGGTACCCGACCATCACGGCGCTGGTGACGCTGAAGCCGCGAGTCTGCCGCTTCGACAAGGTCGATCCGATCATCTGCTGTCCCAAGGAGGATGTGCTGCCGGATACGTTCGGGAAACTGAGCAGTACCGCCGCGCCGCCGACGGAGCTACCGACGCAGCCACCGACTCAGCAACCGACGCAGCCGCCGACTCAGCCACCGACGGAGCCACCGACTCAGCCGCCGACTCTGCCACCGACTCTGCCACCAACTCAGCCGCCGACGGAGCCGCCGACTCTGCCACCGACGGAGCCACCGACTCTGCCACCGACTCTGCCACCAACTCAGCCACCGACTCAGCCACCGACGGAGCCACCGACTCTGCCACCGACGGAGCGGCCGACTCTGCCACCGACTCAACCACCGACGGAGCCACCGACTCAGCCACCAACTCAGCCGCCGACGGAGCCACCGACTCAGCCGCCAACTCAGCCACCAACTCAGCCACCAACTCTGCCACCGACTCTGCCGCCGACTCAGCCACCAACTCAGCCACCAACTCAGCCACCAACTCAGCCGCCGACGGAGCCACCGACGGAGCCACCAACTCTGCCGCCAACTCAGCCACCAACTCAACCACCAACTCAGCCACCCACGCAGCCACCAACTGTTGCCCCAACAGACGCGCCCACCGCCGCCCCGGTAGACCCGACTGCGTGCGGGCTCACGGACCCAGAGCGTTTCTTCCTCCTCGCCAACGGCGAGTACCGCCGCGAGCTGCCGCCGGGCGCTCCTCCCCAGGCCAGCGAGCTGCTGGGGCTGCACCCGTGGACGGCGCTGGTCGGCCTGCAGACCTCGGCCGGCCCGCTGGCCTGGCTGTGCGGCGGCGCGCTGGTCTCGGAGCGCATTGTGCTGACGGCCGCGCACTGTGCCGTGGTCAGCGGCGCGCCCGAACAGCTGGCCGTGCGGCTCGGCGAGCACGATCTGGAGACGGAGACGGACGGCGGGACCCAGCAGTTCAGCGTGCTGGCCACGCGCAGCCACCCGGGCTTCCAGCAGCCGGCGCAGCGCGACGACCTGGCGCTGCTGCTGCTCGATAGGCCTGTGAACGTGACCGGCCGCGTGCGGCCCGTCTGTCTGCCGCAGCAGGCTCAGCCGCTGCCCGACGGTGAGAAATGTCCGCCGACGGACAGGGGGGGGGGGGGGCTGCTGCTACTGGGCGTGATCAGGTTTATCATTTGCCAGGACTTGGGGACCAGGACAGGAAGGCGGGCCAATTCCAGTAACGGAGAAAATTCAGCGACGTTATAGAGGGACGGGTTATGCTATTTGTTTGTTTGTATTTGGGTTTAAGGGCGCGACGACAGCGTGGTCACTTTGCGACGTGTTATTTAATTTCTGTATTTCTCTGCGTACGTCGCCGAGTACTGGCTGCACCACAAAAGTGGCAAAATGAGTCTTGTTCCCTTTACACACGTGTCAACTTATACTACGTCTGCTTAGCTGTATAACCACAGTGGCAACACAAACCCGATATAAAACCGAATCACATCTCTCACAGCCGTATCGTAACGACCTCACCACCACGACGCCTCCCAACCACCACACGCCAGCCCCGTTCCCGCATCTCTCCCTGACGCCCCCTCCCCTCCTCCCCCCAGGCACGGAGCTGGAGGTGCCGGCGTTCGACCTCTCCGGCGAGCTGAGCGGCTCGAACCCGGATAACCGCGGTCGGCTGGAGGCGCACTCGGCCACCGCCACGCCGCTGGCTGTGTGCGCGGCGCCGCTGCTGGAGCTGCCGCACATCGGCTTCATCTTCCCGCAGGGCCTGCAGGCCGACTCGGAGATGTGCCTGAGTCGGCCGGAGGGCGGGTTCTGCGCGCACGACTCTGGCGGCCCGCTGGTGACCGGCAGCCCGGCGCGACTCGTCGGTCTGCGCCTGCTCTCCGGCTGCCAGCCCGGCCAGCCCGAGGTGGCGCTCCGGATCGACCACTACGTCGACTTCATCGGCACCGCCATGACCGAGATGCTGGAGGAGGAGAAGCAGGCGGCGGTCTGAGGCGCCCTCAGCCACGGGCAGTCTGAGGCGCCCTGAGCCACTGACAGTCTGAGGCGACCTGAGCGACGGGAGTCTGAGGCGCCCTGAGCCACTGACAGTCTGAGGCGACCTGAGCGACGGGAGTCTGAGGCGCTCTGAGCGACAGGCGATCTGAGGCGCCCTGAGCGACGAGCGGTCTGAGATGGTCTGAGAGAAGGGTGGTCTGAGACGCCGGAGCCAAGAGGCGCAGCACGCGTCGTCGTCGCAGGAGCTTGTCTATTCTCGTCTATGGAATTCAGCAGACACAGGTCTCTGCTACTCCTAAACGAAGAGCCGGTGAGACACAATCGCTTCTCCAACGTAGACAGTATTGGGCATTTCGTCGCATGACACTAGTGATTAAGGAACGAATGAAAGAGTGAAAGCCGTGTATAATACAGTGTTACGGTGCACCATGACAATTTGGGGACACGATGTGATGAGCTGACGACAAAGCACGAACAAATACAAGAAAAAACAAGATTTTTTTTCCTGGTATGATATGGCATCAACGTTTACCCTCGCTAACATATTAGTTATTAATTACTGATTCTACTTTTTAAAACGATTCAAACACGACTCCTTTGGGAACATTCATGATCCAATCACCGTTCGATTCATGGATAATTTCTTTGGAAACTTTTCACTTTGATTCAAAGAACCACACATATTTTGATCGAAAAACGTTGGATTCGCCTTTGAAAGAACATTGCAAAATAGTTTGATTTAATCACCGTTGTTTCTTTCGGGTTTTAATTCAATCACGTTTCATACATCAGAATATTTCGTAGCCAATCGGTTCTTCTTTGATTCAACTTCAAGGGATTTCCATTGAACGATTCCTATCAATCCAATCAGGGTCGAATCAATAACCAGCCTACTCAAAAGTGTGAATTGTTCGTTGACTTTGTGTACACGAATATATTTCCCAGACCTGCCAAGGATGGAATAGATATCATACTAACTCCTTGATACTGGACTCATTGTCGTGTAAGCTGAAAACAGACAGGATTCTTTCCGTGAACAGACCCCGACGTCACAGGCAGCATAAAATCCATAAATAGCGGCCTGACGGTGTCATTTTCCGCAGATCGTTCAAAAATAAAGACCATCCACAAAGAACGTCTTGGCCTTGTCACGGGCAAGACCATCCACAAATAACGGTCTGGCAATGTCGCTGGCCCAAAATCGTTCTCAAATAACGGCCTGTCGGTACCACCGACACCAAATAACGACGAATGCTATGTCAAAAAAAAAACTGGAAGGTTTCGTCGTTTAACAAATATAGTTATTTCCAGTGTTCTAGGATTGCCAAGGTGCTGAGTAGGAGATTCTGACTGGAAATCAGCAAAAAAGGTGAAAAATTCGATCTAAAAAGAACCTTTTTAAAGAATGTAATTGTACAGAGGTACACATTTTGCTAGAAAAAAAATATTTTCTCTGTCTCTACATGTTAAAAAGTAAAGGAGTGAAAAATAATCTCAAAAGTGCAAAAGAGTGAAAAAAAACATTCAAATTCGGAAAAAGAGTGGAATATCATTTCGTTTAGGGCGTTGCGTAACTCCAAGAATTCCCAACCCTAAGACACTGTTTTTTTTTCTGCATACTCGGTACTACATGCAAATCGGGTTTCCTATCCCCAAGAATCTTCGGAAAGAATATAAATGACACAGGGAACAGCACACAAAATGACAGAAAAACAGCGAAAAAATGTACACCTTATAGCCCATTTTATCGAAGCGAAAATAACAAACACGTAAATGCCTCTCTCACAGATCTCACCATTAGCCAATTAAATACACAAGCCGCTTCTAACGGGACTGACTGCTCCATGGACAGCCAGCTGGACCACCGTGACGCTGTTCATAGTAGCACTAACTGTGAACCGTTTCACAAATCAAATAAATTAAACATGCTTACCTGTCATACCTATATATGCATAGAAATAAAAAAATAAACATAAATCAAGTGTTTTCCACATATCTTTAGCTACAAAAAGCTTGGAATATCTTTGCATACCAGATACCTACACATTAACGAGGGAGATTATAAGCTATAAAAAAGTATAAACTTGATCATAACGGTAAAGCCACAGCTTGTCGTCACTGCTGTCTGCCAGAATCCGCCGAAATTCGGAAAACGGTATTGTACAGCATGCATAGAAGCAGCCAGCCCAAATCCCATGCGGCTTAAGATTTGTATGAAGACCGACTTTGTCTGACGACAGTCACTCTCTCACTAACTCTGTGGTTCTGTCAGCCTCAGAGGAGCATTGACCAGCTTTGCGTGACGTGAGCTGCACCTGCCGTGTACTCAGTAACCGAACTGGGTGGAATGTGCAAACTGGACAATCATCGAGATGTACCTAGGCTTCGAGTGCTTTCAGAAAGTGCAAAATTTCACGACAGTTTCGCGAAATTTCACATGGTCGTTCGGTAGGCATTTCGTTAAAAATTCGCCGAGGTCACCGCAAATGCGTCATGATGATGAACGTATTCAAAAATCAGTCAAAATCAAATAGCTTTGGTTTTCAGGAATTATTTATCAGTTTGATTTGGTGCACATAGTTACCTATAATGAAATAACAGACTTCCATAGCACATATCATTGATTCTTCACCTCAACTTTTCAATGCGGGCCACCATCTTTGAAAACACCGTCTTAACATGTAATGCGATTCCGCGCAATCCCGCGCCAAATTTCCTTGTTTCGAGCTCACGGAACAGCCAATCGCGAACAATTTAGCGAAACGCGTGGAAAAACGGCCTCTCCGAACGCACTCAAAAGTCAAAACCCAGAGGGAGCTGACCAGCTGGATTCTCTCATTCGCGTCAGCCTACTGACGTCTCGAGCGACAGACAGGGACTCCCACATCACACCAAACTCCAAGCCTTGGGAGCGGTCCGACTGTCACCCTCGTCCCAGTTCACGATACCCATAGCGACCCTACGGAGGGACCATCACCCCGGTACCCAAAGCGCTTCGGGTCGCCTCACCTGGCAGAAGTTGGCCGCGGTGATCAGCTTAGTCTGGCCGTCCAGCTCGTTCCACAGCGCCACCTTCTTATCGGGAATGTTCCAGAGGCGCAGTTTGCCGTCCAGGGAGCCCGACAAGAAGTACCGGTCGTCCTGGCAGAGCAAAGGACCCATGGCAGGTCAGTCACACGGCACCGGCACATGGTAAGATGCTGTTCCACTAGACGAATACTCTCCCAAACAATTAGATGTTTCCGTAGTGTAGTGGTTATCACGTCCGCTTCACACGCGGAAGGTCCCCGGTTCGAGCCCGGGCGGAAACACGATTTTAGTTACCATGACGTTGAACTGAAACACTATGCTGCTTCTCCTAACACTGCATACTGATACGCTCAAAAAACGCGTCAATAATCTCCCCAGCTTGCTATGCGAACTTGGCTTATTCTTTGGTTGGAGTTTAGAAAGGAAATATGAACATTAAAATAGCTATAAATAATAAGCATGTGGCATCCATAGTTCACTACCAATATGTTATAGCCTATCTGTAGTCTGTACTCTGTAGCCCTTAAACTATTTAACAGCGACTTTCTCCTGGCAACCAGAGGTTGAATAGCCAGTACATTGACATAAGTCACACTAGGCATACACTGCTGTTCAAATATGCCGTTCCCACTCCACCTTCCCGGTTCACTGGCCAAACTAACCGGTAACTGTGGGCATACCGGTCTAACCACCTGGCGAGAATAAATAACACCGACGACGGACAAAAACTGGATACCCGATTATAGACAATTCGCCATGCATCTATCTTCATCCAGAACAGCACAAAGATATACAAACTCGTCAAAAGCTTCCGAGAATAACAGGCTGAGAATGTAGAGAGCAATGCAGCCGCAGAGTAACTCTGAGCACGCTGAGCAGGCGGCTGCGGCCGCCAGCGACACGTCCGGGACCGTCTCTCACCTTGGGATGGAACGCGATTGCCGTGACGAACTCGATGTGCTGGAAGCAGCAGAGGCACTCCTTGCGCGATATGTGCCACAACCGCACCGTTTTGTCCATCGACGACGACAGGATGAAGTAGTTCTGCAATAACACACAACACACATCGATACATGACCGGTAACTGGTAGGCGTCCTCAATAAAGCTGCTATTTTTACATTCACAAAACTGACAGTCGCCCATACCCCTGGCTTTGAAAACCTTACACGACACAGAGCATGCCAGTTTCACAAGGCAGGTTCGACAGAAGTAAATAATAATAAAAAATATGTTAAGAAGTTTCGAGTTTTTTCCAAGGCAATGTCACTGAACTTGCTTAGATTTACTTCTGGTTGATACGGTCCAACATTTCAGCTCCCCACCTACCCCGAACACCGTCACTGAGACTCAAAACATAGCCGGCGTTCACAGGGTGGCGGACGATGCTGCCCGGCAGACCTGAAACCCGACCCCTCCCGGCTCCCCCCGTGCCTGCCTTCCACCAGGACCCACCTTTGACCAGCTGATGTCCAGCAGGACCCACCTTTGACCAGCTGATGTCCACCAGGACCCACCTTTGACCA
>JARBER010004806.1:0-12955 GCA_030265075.1 Balanus glandula | reverse complement strand
CCGTGCCGTGCCGTGCCGTGCCGTGCCGTGCCGTGCCGTGCCGTGCCGTGCCGTGCCGTGCCGTGCCGTGCCGTGTCAGGTCGGAGAGTAGTCGTCTCTGTGTGATCTGAACGCTGCGGACTGCCGAGCGGTCGGCAACTTAAACTATTTTGGGTAAATGTCAAAAGTGGGAGGTAACGCCCCCTGACCTTACGCCTGCATGTGGTCCGGTATTGGCCAGTGGAGCCAGCTGACCGGGTGAGGGACGGACGGTGGCGGACGCGCTGGTCCCTGTCCGTCGTCACCCCTGCCCTGGCGCGGACAGCGGGACAGATGGGCCCCGCGGGGAGCAGGGATGCGGCCACACTCCAGAGCGGTGACGAAACGTCACGAGATGTTTACGTTTAAGCTGTGCTTTAGCGCACTGATACGTTGATTGGTGGAAGGGTTTCTGATACATTCTATTTTTGGTTAGAATTTAGAAAAAGGGATAGTTTTAAACGATTTATTATAGTCGCTTCTAACAGTTTTACAATTATCAAATGTTACTATTTTGCGTTGTAAGCTTACTATTAACGCATTCATTTATTTAGGTATTGGCTGTCTTCCCAGTCATACAAAGGACAGCGTTGTTATGCTTAACTCTTGAGTATCCTGCACAGACTCCAGCTACCATACTATCATAAACACGTCCTAGCTGCAAATATAAAAACCACCAATTTGAAGTTTGTGTCCGAAGTTCGTCTTCCGAAGTTCGTCAGGACAGTCTTCGTTTTGCTGAGCGCTGCAAAACTGATGTACTCTCACAACTCCTCAGTCCTCAGTCCAATAATCAAGTGCCTATTTGTCACGGGTTGCGCCATACAGCTTCAGCATATAAATAAATACTCAGTCATCCTATGTAAATAAATACTATTTTCGGGGAAAGTCGCAATACAGCGCTGTTGAGTAGTGCAGTCTCAGCATCAGAGCTATAGGTATCGTCGTCAAAATCGTCAAAATCCTACAAAATCGTCGTCTGACTCGCATAGCAGGCGATCCGCAATGCACCCACGCATTGCGGCACAGTCTATTGTAGACATTCCTAAAAAAAATACAATATTGATACGAGCTATGTGATCTATGTGTCATGGTCCATGATTGTCTTGAACCATGGTCAAATGGTTAGATAGTCCAACCATTGAGGTAGCAGCGGCAAGTGAATGTGAAATGTGGATATACCTACCTACAGATAAATCATATTTGTAACGTACCTACCTACTGTAGTACATTTATAACGCACAATTGATGTTGATTATTCCAACGCCTGGATTCGACACCCAGTAAATCAAAGTTGATTTGAAAAATAATTTGTATATACAAGAAAATAACTGAGACAAAATATAATACATTTTCAATTGAGCTAGTTTTTACCAACAACGATGAACACTTTGAAACATGTCATGATTGTGAGTGTGTGGGAATGTCCGAATTAACCCTCACACTAGTGGGAACAGTGGGGAAATGACTGCAAATTTAACATATTTTTATTTAGTATTTAAGGAACAGTTAACAACATTGTAAATTTTGACCTCAGGTCATCAGGTCACGTCAAATGACATTACATCCAAACATGTTTGAGATTGTACCGAAGTCACAGCGTTTATCCGAGAGCGACGAGTTGTTTGTAAGCTCACATCATTGCTCATTACGAGGCTGCCTTGCCGCTAGTCCATTCCATGCTGTCACGTGACCGACCGGCGGACAGAAGCGGCATTCAACGAATGAGGTGGTGGCACGGCTGCAGGTACCATAGACCCTAACCGTCATGGCCCGAACACAGACCAGTTACGAGTCAGCGGCACGAATGGTAATGTGGAGCGTGTCACGGTTAAACGGACAGTGCGCGCTGGTGTGTGACCAGGACGGTAATGATCCGCAGATCAATGCGAATTGTGCAATCAATGCGGCATTGTGAGCTGTTGTTACTCTGTTGGTTAGCTCTGGGCTATTTCCAGAACTAATGATAATGTGGAGCAATGAATGTACGATGCGATTGCGCACGCTCTTTTCCATGTTCGTGATAGTTGCTTTATATGTGGACGGATATAGCTGAACCTGTCCGCTTCAGTAATTTGGTAAAATTTAGTAGCTCCAGAAATTTGTCATAACAGCTGCATTTAATATGCGAATATAATGCGTTTCCACTTGTAGTACATACGCACGGGCAAACGATGTCCACATTGGTCAACGCATACGATAAAGAAACGAGGTCTAATGCTATCGCGATTTAGCTCACCGATATTTTCTACCATTCGTAATGTAAACACAACGAAACGAGCTGTCACTGCTTTTTGTGCTGTGACAACTTTCCTGACGTGTTCTGGCTTGACGCGACTCAATCAGAACTAAACTTTGTAAAGCGTTCACGTTTTTAAATTGCCCTTAATCGCCTGAACCAACGCTACCTGGTTATCTGACTTAACCTGACATGCTCTGACCTGACCTGACCCGACCCTCTCTCTGACTATGTTGAAACGCCCGACGGTAACCCGTGTTGCGTACGTACAATCCCTGACCTGACCCGACCTGACCTGACCTGACATGAGCTGACCTCTCCCTCTCCCGGCAGGTGCTGAACCGCTCGATGGACCCGCGCACGTACGAGCAGCAGCCGCCGCTGATCGCGCAGGTGCCGCAGCCCTTCCCCGTGCTGCCGCAGCAGATCATCACCTCCGGCTCGCGCAAGGACTGCATCCGCCTGCGCGGTCTGCCGTTCGAGGCGCAGGTCGAGCACATCCTGCAGTTCCTCGGCGACCTGGCCAACCTGATCAAGGTGCAGGGCGTGCACATGGTCATCAACGCCCAGGTGAGAGGGGATGCAGAGGAGGAAAGAGAAGAGGGAGTGGGGGAGGGGGTTGGAGAAGGTGTTAACGAGAAGGAGGCGCCTTCTGGCCGGGAGTGAATCGAGGGCAAGTTGACTGGTGTTTATAGTGAGTTTAAATATGATAAATGTATAGATATGTGTCGTCACTGTCAGTGCTTGTCCCGTGACTGTTTGTCTGTCTATATTTCTCTTCTAATTTCCTTTATATACGTACATACATCGAACTCGACAGAGGTAGTTGTACACGTGTCGTTGCTGACCCTTCCCGTTTCCATGTGCGTGTGTCCGTGTGTGTGCCTCCTCAGGGTCAGCCGTCGGGCGAGGCGTTCATCCAGATGGTCTCCGAGGAGGCCGCGTTCCTGGCCTCCAAGGAGCGGCACCACCGCTACATGCCGTTCGGCAAGAAGCAGCGCTACATCGAGGTGTTTCAGTGCTCTGGCGATGACATGAACCTGGTGCTGAGCGGGTCGGTGTCGGCCGCCCAGCAGGCGCTGGTCGTGGCTCCCGGTATGTTGCCCCCGGCCACGTGGGACCCCTCGGGACAAGCCGCCGCGGCCGCCGCCTCCCTCCGTCACAGGCCGCGCTCCACGCCCTCCCTCCTGTCGCCCCCCAGCCCGATCAAGTCGCTGCCGCCGCCGCAGGTGGTCACCTCCCTCGCCTCCTCGCAGCTGGTCCACCCGCTGGGCGCCATGTCCATGAGCTACATGGCCGCGCTGCAGCAGCAGCAGCAGCAGCAGCAACATCAGCAGCAGCAACATCAGCAGCAGCAGCAGCTGATGTTCCTGCAGCGCTCCGGCATGGCCGCCCAGCAGATGTACCAGCTGCACGGCGCGGCGGCGCTGCCCCCCGGCATGGTGGACCTGCACAGTCTGACCAAGTCGGCGCCGCCGCCGCCGCCCGTGTCCATGCAGTCGCTGCAGGCGATGCAGCCCGGCCTCATGCAGTACCCCTACGGCATGAAGCGCTCGTGGGAGCAGGCGTTCCCCGTGTCGGTGGCGGACGCCAGCGGCGCCGTGAAGCGAGCCTGGCAGTCGGGCTCGCTGCCGTTGATGAGCGTCGCCGGCGCCGGCTCGGCCAGCGGTGCCGCCGCCGCCGCAGCGGCAGCCGCGGCCGCAGCGGCGGCGCTGCCCGCGTCCTACTCCGCCTCCCACCATCTATATCCGGCGATGTAGAGACGCCTATAGCCTGACACGGGCAACGGCGGCTGCTTAATATTCCCGCTCCCAAGGCTCTTTTCTGTACTCGCGTGAGTTCAGAGGCTTCATACCCGTCTTTTATTCAGCCTTGCAACTGTAGATATACATAAATATCGTGACAAGTAGATGATTTTAGCTGTCCTCAGCGTGACAATAATTTTAAAGGTGCCTTTCCTCCATTCGTACCCAACTCAGAAAAAGACAAACGTCCTCCGTGACCTGCCTAGTGGCCCTGTGACCTCTCAGACCTGACCTGCGGCGCGACCTGTCCTTTGGCCCCGTGAACCTCCCAGACCTGACCTCCCGCCCTGGCTGCCCCGTCGACCCCTGACCTGAGCTCTTGGGCCTGCAGAGGGCGCCCGGGTCGCGGCGGGCTCGGTGCATGTGTCCGGGGCAGGCTTGGGAGGCTGGTGGGAGGGCGTCGGCCTGCCCGGGAGAGCAGGGCGGCCGACTAACGTCTAGGGCGCATGCGTTTGCGTGGTGTGTATATAATGTTTTCTCTCCTCTCCATAGTTGGGATGTGCTGGCAGACGCACGACAATGACACTGCTGCGATGCCCGGGAATCATTTGCAACGTTTAAGTACGATAATCAACACAGAGAACGTGTTTCACGTCACGTTCGAAACAAATCATTGCATGTCTACCACACAACTATGTGTGTTGTAAAGCGTACATTTCAGGACTTTCCTAGCGGCATCGCAGCAGAATATATGTCATTGCCGGTCGTCTGCGTGCTGGTTGGTCGTGGCCGCGTGACACGGGACCTGTATGACCCACGGTGGTGCCTAGCTTGTCCACGTTAGTCTGGGCTCGGAGTCACGGGCGCATCTCCTTCCGCTATTAACCGGTGGGGAGGCGCGCGTCGCGGCGCGGCCGCTGCCTGTCTGGGTCGCCGCTGTTACGGCCGGTTGTCTTGTTCGGGCGGCTGCGTGTATGCTTCACGGTAGCTTTGTTGTAGCGCCCGTAGTGGCCCAGAGGCACCTCCACGGTGGTTGGCTCCGTTCCCGACCATCCCGCCGCCCGTCCTGCGCTCCCGCCTCCGGCCCCTGTCGCCCGATATCGCAGTCTTCCCGAGCAGAATCTCGTCGGTGCACGGCGACCGTTGAGACATTCCAAGATATTTTACATGACTGTTGTTGTCAGCGTAACGTGTAGATGTAACGTGGGTCGCACAACGACGAGATCCTCGCTCCCAAGTGCCTACCGTCCCGTGTCCTCCAACGCACAGTGGAGATGCCTGGCCCGGTCGACCTATATGTATGATGCAGACGCACTAAAATAAACACACATGCTGTCTCCACAGTGGTTGGTTTCTTCTGGCTGGGCTACGTTGAGTTACTTGCCTACCTACCTCTCTGTCACCCTAGGGGGCAAACTAAACAGTTGTTGGCCTTTTGGGTGTGCGTGCGTGTCTATCGGACGGGTTGCGTTGTAAGCGTGGCGAATTTGGTGGTGCGAGGGAGCCGCAGCCAACTGCAGGTATGTTGGGCTTATGTCCTGGTTCCGAGGGGCCTTCACCGGTGGTGGCGCTCTCGCTCTCTCTCGCTCCGCTCTCTGCTCTCTGCTCTCTGCTCTTTCTGCTCTCTCTCTCTCGGCTCTCTCTCTCGGCTTTTGCTCGGCTGTCTCTCTCCCTCTTTCTGGCTTCTGTCTAATAGGGTTTACGGTCGGTGGTAGTCTGTCCTGGTCAGGTCACTGGGCACTTTGCATGCGTGGTCGAACGTGGCTGAGCGGCGCTGGTTGGTGGCAACCGGTCTTCAGAAGTAAATACAAGCAATACATATTAATTGTTCAGCCATTTTCGTCCACCTAACGGTGTTGGATTGCACGTTGGTGCTAGCCTGCATGCTCCTGCTAACAAACGCATGCTTGGTGTGGCGGGTCGGGTAGATAGGCATAGAGTAGAATAAAATTCACTGTATTATATCTAATGTGTTTATGAAGTGTGTTAGTGGCACCAGAAGTGGCCCGAAAGTTACAATCATGTTATCGAACCGTTTGTCGCGGACTGCCGCCTGTTTTGAGCATACAACATACCAAATAATTCGAATGTCTTCATCACATCCTGCTTTCAGCGCCGTCTTTCGGTTCTGCGGTGTGTGACGTCTGCGTTGACGTCACCGATGACGCGCGTCGCGGCCACTTCTGGTGTCACTGATCCGTGCGACGGCCGGCCGCGGGCGTCACGTGCTCGCGCCGCGTCACAGCGGCAGAAGGCGCGCCACTCTGGCCGCTGCCTTCCGAGCTCGTATCGCCGCCTCACGGCCCATCAGCGCGCCGCGTCTGTCTGTCTGTCGTGCCCCGTGTGCCCCCGCCCCGGCTGACCTCTGTGTGCCCCCAGGCGGCGGCATGCTCACCCCTCCGTACGGGCTGTACACGTACGCGGCGCCGCCGGCACTGCTGCCGCCCGTCGCGCCGCTGACGCCGCGAGTGCCGGCCTACTCGTACCCGCCGAGCCTCTACTACTGGCAGGCGTACCCGTCCCCGCCAGTCTCGCCGACCTCCTATTACAACGGGCTGACGCCATCGGTAACCACGGGGCCGTCACCAGCCCTGGTGAGGATGCGAGGGCTGCCCTACTCCTCCAGCAAACTTGACATACTCAAATTCTTCGAAGGCTTTGAGGTTAGGGGTCTTTCTGGTTACGGGTTTTCTTTTAACCGCGCCGCCGCCGCCGCGCGCGGGACTGAGGCCGGCCGGCGCGCTGCGTTCGACTCCTCCGAGTCCGGTGAGCGTTCTCACTCAGCGTCCCACGGCGCCGGCTCAGGTCTCGTCCCGCACTGCGCGGCGTCGGCGGCTGGCTGGGCGGAAGGCTCGCGCGCGGGCCGTCCGTCCGGCAGTAACACGGCATGGTGGCTGGCGCCGCTGGCGCTGGGTGGCGCCCGCGCCCCCCGGCGCCACTGGCGCGGTCACAGTACTGAACTCAACGACGGTGGTGGTCTGGTCTTCAGAGGGTTCCTCTGGACGCTCGCGTCGGGGAGCGGCTTAGTTAGCCTTATTAGTGGCAGGCTCTTGGCTACGCTTGTTAGTGGCAAGAGGGTTTGAAAATGACCCTCTTGAGATTCCGAGATGTACTTGTCATATTTTGAGAAAAAAAATTAAACGTCGTTTCATTCCCTTAAACATGGTGTACATTTCTAAAAATATAACCCGAAATCTATAATAAACTATAGAAATTTATATAAATATATAATAAACAGGGGGCAAAGCTAACATTTTGTTTTGCAATATTCTAGATCCAACATAGCTGCCGTGTTAATCAACCGATTCCAACGCAGCTAATGCAAATCGATTAAGATTGGATTGAAATTTATTTGTATTACGGTGACTTCTTAAAATTCAAAAATAATTGCCGGATACTGGTCACTAAATATGGGGTGAATTAAATAGGTTGGTACATACTAAAACTTCTTTCGCTTTTTAGCATTAATGAATCGGTGTAGTATCATGACATCAAACAAAACACTTATGAAGCATCTTTTTATCCATAGGCAGTGATAAGTTAGTAAAAATGGGAGATCGAACAAAATAAAAATAAAATAACTTTTTGGTTGGCTGAAACCATCTGACAGAAAACAATGGATAGATGTCGTCAGTATGAACTAACTATAACCTTTACTATCACCGATACAATGAGAAAGCATTGTGTCTCAAAAAGTCTTTGAAGACGGTTTTGTTGATCCAAAAACACCGTTTTCGATCGGACTTCCCTCAAAACTATGTTATGGATCCACTCCTGCTTAAGACAATTTCTTTAAAATTGCAGACAATTTGTCTAGTTTGTTTTAGCAAGAGTAAAGAATTTAACGAGCCTTCCTCTAATCGCTTCGGAAATAAAAACATGAAGTTAGTCCGAAAAGGCCACCTGCCACTAATAGGGTTAAGTGTGATTCACTGCGGCTTGGCAGCGGTCAGAAAATAAATTGACGCTCTCCCGGCCAGACCACCGCCGGAGCCGACGTCACGTGACGCCGTGACGCCGTGACGCTGTACCGTGACCGCGCCAGCGGCCGTCCGTGATCCGCAGCCACGGAGGTAGCCATACCAACATCTGCACCTGCTATAAGGCTGCAAATGGCACCGTCAGGCCACCCCCAGAACTTTGCCGAGATTCGGCCGTGGTAATCTTCTTGCAATGTTGTAATGCTTCTGTGTGTGTTTCCACTGCTTATGGCTACCTCCCTGGCTGTGATATACTGGTGTTGGAACTTGCATCGCTCGTCTGCTTAGTTAGTATGTATTAACACGAAAACCGAGTGTTGTGTATAGTCTGCAATTAGCTTTTACGTTGTTTAAGTGCGATAGTTTAGTTGAGGTGTATGTTGGCATGTTTAAACGCATGTAGGCATGCTGACCGGTGTAGGGTACGTTCACAACGTCAGAATCATTCGGCAATGGTTTTTCTTGTATGAACGTTATCGCATTTTAAACTGTGTAGCATATGCAAACTAACTATGGTGGCGGAAGTAAGCAGCCAAATTAAATACTTATGTCATGCCCTTTTGTGTCTCTGTGCGTATAATGCATACTTCGCACAACTATTCTAAGTGGACTGTAGCATAAAGCTTCTTATTGTATTTCCTGTGTACCTCTCACTGTGCTTTGTATTCTTCCAAAGTGTGTGACTAATTTGCATCAACCGAAAGAACCATTTTAAAATGTCATGCATACATGCATATATATATATATATATATATGTATGTATATTCATATTGTGTTCCAAACTGTCTCCCACTCGATTAAAAGTCGAATGTAAAAAGGCATATCAAAAATTGGCATTGGCATTGGCAATTGGCAAACATTGGATTATATTTCTTTATCTATCAAATTGTCAGCGTAATTTTGTTTTACATAACGCTGAATAGACATACTTACGTGTGTTGTGTGCCTACACCTAAAGGTAATTACATGTTAAACGTACGTGAAACAAAGACGTGGTACATACCTAGTAACATAAAAAGTAATATGTGTCGGGTTCTTAAAATTATTCTTGTATTATCTATTGAGGTAGTAAAATGTTATTAAGAGCATGTATTATATTGCATATTGCTTGCACCTTGAAGCATGTAATGTCTCTAACTAACCGTTCATTCTAACGCCTAAACATGTAAAACATGTATTGCTACTGTCTCATGATTCTACATCAAGCCGTATACAATTGGAAGCATATCGTGTCTATCTAAATGACAGCCATTGGTAAATGCAAAGTAATGATGTCTAATGAAGTTTCGAACAACACTTGGATTTGTATATTTACTCATTTTGTTTTAGTTTTAACCTCATGCTGCTTGATGCATGCGATTTGTATGGTATCAATCGCATTGATTATTGTATCACACTATGTTTAACGTTTCATTACAAGTAAAACAGTTGCACCCATTATATGACGATTATTACGACGAAAGTTCACGTCGCTCGAAGTTGGTCCAGTTCAGATGACACGATTTTATGCTCGTTTTTCGCCTGCCCTGTTTGTATTTTACACCGCTCCTGTCCTCCCCTTCCTTGCATTTTCACACTGGCAGAGCTCTAATCTAGAGGGAGCTCCCTTACCACAGGCGGCACGGGGTACTGGTAAGTTACCTATTGATATCGCCTGATGCCTGTGGTGACTGAGACAATGTGCTGCTGGAATGAAGCCTCGGGTCAGGGTCAGAGTCCAGATCTGGGTCCGAGTCCGGATCAGATTCCGAGTCCGGGTCCGAGTCCGGGTCCGAGTCCGGGTCCGAGTGCGGGTCCGAGTCCAGGTCAGAGTCCGGATCTGGGTCCGAGTCCGGGTCCGGATCCGGGACAGTGTCTGGATCCGAGACTGAGCGTATCGTCTCGACCCGGTCATGACCCGGCCCAGCCGTGACCTGACCCAGCTGTGACCTGACCCAATTGTGACCTGATCCAGATTTTGCCTGACCGAGCCGTGACCTGACCCGGCCGCTACCTCTCGCAGACCATCTCTTGACCTGACCCGCCCGTAACCGGATAACACTAGGACGTCACCCGAGCGCAAGCCGGTCAGACGTGTGACCTCTGATCTGTGACCTGTGACCTCTGACCCCGACCTTTGTCCGTCTACAGATCGCTCCGGAGTGCATCCAACTGCAGCAGAACGCGGAAGGTCAGCCGTCGGGTGAGGCGATGGTCTCCTTCGCTTCTCGCACGGAGGCGGAACGCGCCATTCTCGAGAAGAACAAGCAGCATATAGGCACGCGCTATATCGAGCTGTTCATGGCGTCCTAGGCGCCGCAACGGGTCGCCGAGGCGGCCCTCCGACCGGTGACCTTGACCAGAAGGTCGCTGATTGGCTGACGCGTGACAGTCTGCGCCGTGATTGGCGGACGCGAGACAGTCTGCGCCGTGATTGGCTGACGGAGACAGTCTGCGCCGTGATTGGCTGAAGGCCGACGGGCGTTCCGAGAAATCCGGGGGCCGCTTGTGCAATGCCTACCGGCGAAAGTCGAGTGCGAGCGAGAGAGAAAACGAGAGAGAACGAGAGAGCGACGAGAGAGGGAGAAAACGAGAGATCGCGACGAGCGAGCCGAGCGAGAACGGGAGCGACAGTGAGGAGCGACGGATGAGCGAATGCCCGGTCGCCGCGCGGCTGCGCGCGGACGCGTTTTTCAGCAGTCCGCGTCGCGATGGCCGGCGCCGCGTTTTGTATTTTATTTCGACTGCAGTAATTTGCCACTGTCTTCCCATGAGCTTCCAGCGGCGGCCAGCAGGGCAGCGGAGTCGGTCGTGCCGGTCCGGCGCCCCATCGGCAGCCATCCTGCCGGAGGGACCGTCCCCGCCTGTGAACCACAGAGCCGAGCCCGTCTCGGCGCCGGCCAGCAGACGCGGCTCTGTTATATACATAGCCGTTTACGTAGTACGTTAACTGTACGGATGTTTATGCCAACATTATCACAGAGTCTTCCGTGCGTGTGCCGGTGCTGGGTGGGTCTGCGCCGAGTCGCCGATGTGTGCTGCGCCCCGCCCGGCCCGGCAACCTGTACATAGTTTGTTTTAGACAAGAATTGCGTTCTTGCACAATCATGCATTCGACGTGCCTTATTTGCATTTAGCTGAATGTGTTTTATGTAGTGAGTGATTAGTTAAGGCGAGGTGATGCGCCCGTGCGCAGGCGCTCTGAATCTGCATACTGTCGCCATTCCACGTGCAAATTCCGTTCGAGAGCTCCCATTGCCCATTTAAAGCGATAGAGCACGTGCAAGGCAGGGGTGAAAAAATACGCAGCGGAAGTCCGTGTGGCAACTTGCCTACGAAAGTTTTTTCGGCCAACAACCAACATTCCGTGACGGCTCCGTTTCAAATCTCACATTCCAAATGCATTCGCCGATGGTTTGAAGGCGTCTATTTTGTCACAATGGGCGGCGGCCCACGCTCGAACTCGGATTCTGCTCCGCGCCGTCAACGGGCGCTTTCAAGTGACCCGTTTTACGCCTAGTCTGTTTGAGTTTTGTGATATGCTAACATGACCGGGGAACACCCCTGCACAGGCCCGGCTCGCTCGGAACGGAACTGGCTCTCAATCGGTGGGCGGCCTGCGCGCCGCGTGACGGCTCCGATGGCCGTCACCGGCCGCCGCGCGGCTCGGGTTCGAGTCCGGCGCGGCGCCGCCTCGGGTGCCGCCCGGACGGCGCTCTGTGCCGCTCCCTCCGACCCTCAGCCTGCGGCGGTCCGACGACCGAGTCCGGTCCGACGGTCAGACGGAGACGGGCGCCACCGCGCCGGGCCGACCGTGTCGCCACAAAGCCCATGACGTAATGTACAAGGAGGGGCACTGCCACTCTGAGCTAAGGCAGCATCATCTCATTGTTGCTCATAATATCTCGGGCCCACGGTGTCAGGACCTGGCCCTCGACCTGACCTGACCTGACCCGCCAGGGTTCAGACCCAGCCGCTTGTCTGTGATACACCGTAGTTGACATTCGGAGTGAGAAAGAGAAACATCTGGGTATGGGATATCGGGCTATCTTCAGCATGCGGTGAAGGTTTGGGACCAAAATATAGGGCGTGATTTCAAGTAACACCGAACGCGGAGGGTTCCGTCGTCATGCGAGGCGCGAGAGCGACGCTCTTTTCATTCTAAGCATAATATGGTAATCCCGGCGGGATGGTAATCCAATAACTCTTCTTCGGTAATCCAACTTGCTATGGTCACCTTGGCGCTTGATTGTAAATCTGAGTGGTGTTAGGTTAGTTTGCTTGCTTTGCTCGCTTCCGGCTGGTTGCTACTGCACGGCGTCTCAGCGCGCGCTCCGGTCCTGCCGGCGCTCCGGTCCTGCCGTGGGCAGACGTGTGGAGGCCCGGGCGTCGCGCCGTTGCTGATTCTCCGCCTAGATGGGGTGCTCGGGCCTTGGGGACAATCCAGTCAGCTATCGGGCTAAATCTGGCGCGGCGACGCTGTCGCACGGGGAGCGGGTCGCCTGCTCTGCGATCAGCCGGCTACGAGGCGGCCGGACCAGCGGCCCGACGCCCGGAGCCACCGCGCGCGGAACGGCCGGCCCTGTGACGTCAGCGCTGCCATCTGGTGGTCATTTAATGAAGCTCGCTGTCGGGCGCGCTCCGCCGGCCCCGGTGGCGCTGCGGTCGGCCGCGGCGGCCGGGCGGCAGCTGCCTCGCTGGCCGCCGGCTGTCTTGGTCGGCCTTGGTCGGCCTGGTCGGTCTTGGTCGGTCTGGTCGGCCTGGTCGGTCTTGGTCGGCCTGGTCGGTCTTGGTCGGTCTTGGTCGGTCTTGGTCGGCCTGGTCGGTCTGGTCGGTCTTGGTCGGTCTTGGTCGGTCTTGGTCGGCCTTGGTCGGCCTGGTCGGTCTTGGTCGGCCTGGTCGGTCTTGGTCGGTCTTGGTCGGCCTTGGTCGGCCTGGTCGGCCTTGGTCGGCCTGGTCGGCCTTGGTCGGCCTGGTCGGTCTTGGTCGGCCTG
>JARBER010004695.1:0-12956 GCA_030265075.1 Balanus glandula | reverse complement strand
AAAAACAAATGTCATATTCGTGTTCAGTATCATTTACTCCATATTTTTGCAACATTTCAGATACATTGGACAACTTTTATAAAGGTGGCAATGTCCCTTTAAGGACTTACCTACGATAGCACGTTTTTAATGGCGGTGCATTGTTTTGTTTTTTGCCGTTTCTTTCTGGATGTTGAAGTTGAGATACATGGGAACGTTTGGAGCGGAGTCATAAATAAAAGAGTAACATTTGACCTATGGTGACCTAAATTTTGACAAACCTGAGTATATAAATAACTGAAGTAGTTTCCAAATGGTTTTAACCAGCTTTCGAACGCTGTATTTTGCTTTGGTCTACGTCTTATAAAAGCCGAGTTATAGGGAGGGGGGTAAAAGAGGTGAATACACGACCAAGGAAGTGCCGACCTCCGGCACGGTGTGGTAATAACCTGCCGAGATGGACCTCAGGTCGATGCTCATGAATAACAACCAACAGATCCGATGTCGCGCGATATAAATGCAGATCTGCATTCGTTTCTTCAGGAATCTTTGTACTGGGTCTAGCTGAATAGGTACTTAACGGAATTAATTTTCTAGGATTTTCTTTAGTGTTTTTTATCAAGGCTTCGATGTGTTCAATAATCATTCGGGATGAGTCAACTGCTTATTACGCGTACTTACCAGCCTGTCTTGTCTCGGATAGACGTTATTTTAATGACAGATGGTCATTTAAAAGTAATAATGCTGATTATGTTTGCTTCTCGAATTGCTGTCCATTGTTATTTTTTTTACCAAGTACCTATCATGTCGAAACAAGCTGAACATTTTTTCCGTAATGATCTGAATTTTGTGTTTGCGGATTGTAACTGCTGCTTAACTATTGTTTTATGTTTATGATTACACAAAGAACTCCCAGTGCATTCTATGTATAAAGTTTCCATTTGTGTAATGGCTTCATGAATTTGTTTGCATTACTACTGTTTATTATAATACACGATGGTATATATTGCCTGTTGAGAGAAACTGGTTGACGATAACGACTTCAATGCTTGCGATCAAATTGAAGTCGGCTCCTTGTTAACACCGCATGAAATGAGTGGTAAATGTCATGTAGGACAATGTGCCACAGACACTAAATGTAAAACTCTGTAGAAGGGACGATTTGTGTAATGGACACCAAGTTACGTTAAGCAGTCGGTGCACCCAAAAATCCCATGATTATGGGACGTTTTGTAGTAACACCATGAAGTTGTATTGCAATTAATCGGTAACTGGTGTTTGCTCTGTGGAATGTAGGTGTCACTAAACAAACATACTTGCTTCCGATCAGCATATGCGTAGGCTAATGGTATTAGTGGCGACGGCTCATCTTTAGAATGATCAGTTGTTCGCTTGTGAAGTGTTTGTCCTTTCCAACAGTCATCTTTGAATTTATACGGTTTCGGTTGGTGTAAAGAATACGTTGGGTACAGATACCTGGGTCGCCGTAGGTGCCTGAAACTCATGGCGAATAGTTTCTGTTCAATGCTGAGTAATTGTTGTGCTCAAGACGTTCTTCAAATACTAACCACGCAATGTCTGTTCAAGTGGTTGGTTTTTACCATTGAAGTTTTGCATTACTTGGCTGTATTGCATTGGTGAGTGTTAATTACATTTTCTGGAAATATTACCTTTTGCTAAATAGTTCGATAATTTGTTTATTTATTTCCTAAGTTTTCGACCGATGAATTTGTTTTTCAGTGTTATTTGTATAGAAGAGATATCCGTAAATATGACACATTCTGAGATATAACATCCACATATATTTAGTGTGAGCTTTTTACCGTCATTTCTTTATCAAACCTGACCTGTCCCCTGTCATGTACCTGTTTAACTGGTGATCTCTGTAACATTGCCACGCATGCCCTGCTCCGATGCCTTGCTTTGTTGTCGGTCAATCATCAAATCGAGCTTCAAGGTCTTTATCATCACGGATCCGACATCCTCTGAGTATACGGCACCGCCTGTCAGTGCTCCACCTGAGCAGAGTCGAGACTGTGGACCATCAGCCTGTCTGACATGTTGTCTTCCCGACCCGGCAGCCAACACCGAGCCTGACGCCTCGACCATGCCGACCGTAGAGGTGGCCGCCGGCTGCTTCCGCTGTCAAAAGTGTGGCGAACAACTCGAAGGCGTTGCTACGTTCGTGCGGCATTACAAGGAGAAACACGTCACAAACGCATGCCGTGGTTGTGGCGTGGGGTTCGCGTCGTCGCACAGCATGAAGCGGCATGAGTCTAAATGCCCAAAACGGATGTGTGAGTTTGCAGCTACGAAGATTGGGATAGCCTGTTTTGTATCTGTATATATAAATAATATGATTATTAACTGATATTAATTTTTCAATCAGGTTTCTAAATATTGTTCCTTTGGTTACGGTGGCTCGGCAAAATTATTCCCTGATTTTTTGTTATATATAAGTATTAAAACTGAATCCATTCTGTTCTAATTTCTGTTCTTCAAATTTACATTTTTCTTCGCTTTGAGACCTGCTTGTTAAAATCGCTATTCCAGAGACATCCGTTTTGCAACATTGTCATACATTCTGGTGAATCGTTAACACTGTTCCTCCTCCTCGCAGCCCAGTGTTCTGTTGTTCTATCGGCGAAGAACAATGTTTCTCCGGTGAAGAAGCCGACTGTCTCGCGAAAACCCGGTATGTGAGTCAATTTGTTTTGCTTTTTAAATAATGACTCCGTTGTGATTCTGGGTTAACTACTCGGCTTTCTTCAGTTATACTTATCATTTGTGTTGTATGATTGATATCGGCTACTATTTTTCATTACTGTTAAGGTACTTTATTACGCTGGAAGCACACGTCTTAAGTACTAGAACCGATTAACCATTGAACCATATATTTCCAAGTTCTTGCTGAGTGACTCCTGGCTTCAATGATGGCTATCGTAGATGTCATATAGTTATGAAGCTGAGTATCTCCAACTTATCAATTATCACCATCGTCATTATCATCATCATCATCAGTCCGGGCTGCCTACAGTTCTTCCCTTCACAATGTACCAGTGTCTGACGCTCACACCCGGTTCCCGCAGCTGAGATGCTGCCGGTGGCCGACGCTGACGGCATGTTCCGGTGTGATCGCTGTGACCGTCGGTTCCGCTCTCGTGACCTGCTGCGCCGTCACGCGGCCGCTCAACACGACGAGGACGATTGGCAGCCGCCCGCCTTCGAGGAGCGCGTCCTGCAGAGCGGAGCCACTGGGGAGACGGCAGCGACGCGACCGGTGCGCCAGAGACGCCGCCGCAGCCACTGCAGCAAACTGGGCTGTGACTGCGGCGGCGAGCAGTGACGCGCCTTGGGGCCCTGCATGAGGATGAAGAAGAGGCGAGATAGGCGTCTCTTGGGATGACTGGGCTTGGAGTGGTGTATGAAACGGCGAGGGGCTTTCGATGGGGTGCTTGTGTTGTTTTGGCTTAGAGTTAAAGTGAGAGAGAACCGTAGTTGTTCGCATGAGAAGGGATTCTTTGAGGAACACTGGCTGTCTTTTAGTGCTGTCGTCGTTTGGTGCACATTTGCCTGCGAAAGATTTCGTGATGAACACGTGGGCTGTCTCTTAGTACGGTCGTCGTTTGGTGCACATTAAAAAGGATACTTCATCATCTGTTTTTACCTTATCATTTAGCGTACAGTTAAGATCGTTCAATTTCAATAAGTAGGTCTCTTCAATGCACATTGGTACCAGAAGCTCAGTTTTATGCTGATGATATCTTGGCATTATGGTGAATTCAGAAATACACATTTCCAGAAACCGCACATTGCTAGTGTTGAAACCAGTTTCAGTCGATAATTTCCGATGATTGTTTCCAGCGGTGCAACAACGAAACAGCTGGGTTATAACTAACTCAAGTAACTAAGAACAGGCTTCTATTCATTTGTATTGTGCATACGTTTCTTGGGCGCTTTACTCAGATGATGCGGTCATACGTCCATTCGTCTCTGGTTGGCACCGTCGGGCTTCTAGGCGACAATGAAGCACACGTTTTCTAAGGTACGAGCTGTGAAGGCTTATGTGACACGTCTGTGTTATGACCATACGGAATTAAAAGCATTTTTCTATAATGGATTTTTGTTCTTATAAAAACAGAACTTATAGCTGCAGCTCCGAGACGCATTGTACTAACTCCAGACTGAGGTCTTATTCCCGAACCTGAACTCTAGTCTGAATGCGATTGTTTTGACATTGTCCCATCCCCATACATTACGTCCACTTCCCCGCAATGCCACTTATCCTCTCGATAGCCTTTCCTCTGCCTCACTTACATTCGCTTCATGCCTCTGAGTGTTGGTATGTCACCGCCGCTGTCTGACCCGCATGTGTGTATCGCGCTGCAGCCGGGTGCCCGGTGCCGCCGCTGCCGCCGCCGCCGCAGTCGGCGGTCATGTGCGCCGGCCTGTTCATCTGCGTGCTGTGCGGCCGCACCTACCGCAGCCGGGACTCGTTCCGCCACCACGTCGAGACGCACGCCGGGAAGACCGCCTGCCCGCACTGCCACCAGACATTCGCCACCGTCAGCAGCAGGAACCGGCACGCGACCGGCTGCTCCAGCCGGCCCCGTGCGCCGCCGCCGCCGGACGGTGGCGCCTGGCCGGAGGTGGCGTCCCAGTGGGGACGCTTGTGAGGGGTGAAAGGGGTTAAAGGGACATTGCCACCTTAAAATTAGATTTCAGTTAAGCTAGCCATATCGATTACTGGGCTCTGAAAATCAATTTGGCATCAGTTGACAACCACAATGGTCTAACAAAAAAGATGTTCCAGCTTAACTTTGACATCTGTCAAAAATAAGCCCCGGTGTATTAGCAATAGGGCTTAGTTACTGATAACGTCGACGCTTTCACACATACTGATAATTGCACGGCTCTTTAGTAGTCCATTTGTTTGTAAAGTAAAACCTTTAAAATCATAGCGCGCAGCGTTTCTAACCAGGCGGCGCGTGTTTTAGGCAACGGTTTGTCTTTCATGCGTCATGATTGTCCAAACTAAGCTACTGCCATAATTTGGCATCATTTGTATCCAGCATTTCTGTGTATGACGTCAACCCCATTATTAAATATTTATTATGAAATTGTGCGGTGTTAGCGAAAAATAAACACGATATTAGTGTCCAACAGCATTTACTCCATATTTTGACATACATTTGGCGTACATTTGAAAACTTTCGTAAAGGTGGCAATGTCCCTTTAACGCGACGCCTGTGACCTTTGGTCTGCTTTAGAAAGGCGGTCCGCTTCTGAGGTTGAGGGGACTAGTGGAGGTTTGCCACTGCGAGGACATCTTGAGGATGCAGCGGTTCTTGAAAGTGGAGTCACTATTGGAAATGAAGGTACTCGGTAAACGGACATCTGAGAGTCAGTTCATTTCTGAGTGAGCGATAACTCTGAGCAGTTGGACCATTTATGAAATGAATCTGCGCTGAAGGTGGGGGAGGGTATTCATTTTGACCTTGTCGCAGGGTGGATCAGTTACCAGCGGTCTTGTCGTAATTTGAGATGGATAGTTGGTGGTGGTGATGCGCCATTAGGTGCTATGCTAGCAGCCCGGGATGTCATAACAGTACTGTGGAAGAGTGGGTGGTTGTGGCAGCGTATCTTCCATTTCGCCGAGTGTTGGTGAAACCGAGTCAGCTATGACATTGTGGCACTTGCATGCGGTGTAGTGTTTAGTTCAGCGGTATTTGGGTGAGATTTCTAATGGCGGACGAGTTTTGGTCGTGCTGTTCGCAGTGGGGTGGATACTGATGTCTTTTTCGTGTATTCGGGTCACTGAATAGAATACTTCTCAAAGTGATGAACAAAGCTGCCGTCGTTCTATTAATATTTTTGCAGTGGAAGAAGTTACTACATCTCCTACGTTTTCGCGAACATACTGGTACCTACCATGACGTACGTTGAGCATGTTTTGATACTCCCAACTTGCTTACTATCGAACAAGGCTACTCATTGTATTGAACTATATGAAATCCATTGAACATGTACGTTTTTAATCTATGACCATTCCTTCTCAGTGTTCACTTTAGTTTGTTCGTTCGTGTAGTTCGTGTAAGATGTCTTTAAATGTTTGCGATTGTTTTTACTTTGTTGCTATAATACATATTCAGGCAACCTTTGCAGTCGCGTGAGTTCACAAAGCAACATGACACAAGCGAACGTTATCCGTGGAATATTGGTTTAGCAGCGACGTGAGTCCAGGTTATCAGCCTTTACCAGGAATGATTATACTACCATTGCTAGCTGTAGTGCAGCAATCACAATGCAGGGTAGCACACCTCGCTTAAGTATGTTGAGTTACAATATATAAATACAAAACTGTTAAAATAATATTAAACGTTTAATTCTTGCGTTCTTGCATTTGTAGGAATTGCAAGTTTTTTTGTGAATCTCATAAATAGCCTCCACATAACCTGAATAGTAGCGGGCGCGCATAAGCCCAACTTATCAGCATCACCATCGAATGCCAGGCTAAAACTTCGAAAAAAAATATATTTCCTTAGTGTGACTTAATTTTTCAATAATTCGCATCGTTGAGTGCGCATTAGGACTTGATTTTGCTTCCCTCTGGTCTCTGTGGTCATCGCTGACGGTGACATATCGTTCACAAACCGTCATTAGGCGCGTAGGACAACCTATGGACTTTAACACAGTAGTGTGTTGACCTGACCATCCTGCCCTTGTTACGGCCTAGTGATCTGTGTTGACCTGGCATTCTCCCCTAGCCTGCTGACATGTCACCCGCCGACTGACCCTTGCGTCCGTCCTACCACAGTCGACCTGCCTCAGTTCTGCACTCTGGACACGTCCGGCCGCCTGGTCTGCAGCCTCTGCGGCAGGAGCTACCGCAGCCGGGACTCGTTCCGACACCACGTCGAGACCCACTCCGGCAAGACCACGTGTCCCTACTGTCAGCAGACGTTCGCTACAGTCAGCAACCGGAGCCGACATGCTCAGACATGTTCCAGACGACCCGTGGAGGCACCCGCCGCGGGTGGCTATGGTGCTGCGATTGGTGGCAGAAGTGGGCAGGGGGCTGGAAGTGGAGCCATGGGGAGACACGTGTCGGTATCGGGGTCTGGAGCGACGTTCGGTGGTGGCGTCATCCACGTGGGTGACGGTGGCGGACACTGGCAGGGGTTCGATGCGGCGGAGATGGATAGGGTTGAAGAGTCCGTGCTCACCAGACCTGGCCAGTCGACTCGTGGCGATAGGAGGCTCTAGTAGGAAACAGGCTGGACGGGTGTGCTTCATTCGGTGGTGGGTTGGCCAGTGTTGGCTGCTCTGCTGAATGAACGATTTAGAATGTGTGGTCTCGCTGTAGACATTTACAATTTTGAAGCATGGTTCTCCGGGCAATAGTAGGATCTCTACGCGTTTTGGAGGGACACTGCTCTGTGGTGTACATCGATATAATGGTGATTACAATGAAGGTGTTTGTATTTAATTTGAACTCGACATCACATGCGCAAGTACGTGATGGGCGTGTTGTTTATATTCTTCCGTTCGTTAACAAAGCATTTCTACTTAGCTCAGTTTTTTAATGTATATTCCTGGCAAACTGGTACGTACTATTGGGTCTGGTGTGTCCTGGGGCTCTGTTCTTGAACGTGTGACCATTTTCCAGTCTATACGTATAGCCATTGCCAACTGTGTGTGTGTGTGTCTTGTGTACAATAAACCGTGGGATACTTTTTCTGTGAAATGTTTCTTTTCAACTGGCTGACGTTACTGGTCTGTGGAAAGCTCATACCGATTGATAGTTGTTAAACGTAACTTGGCCGGACATCTCTCGACGCTGCAGCTTAAATTGGTCAACAGGAACCGTTAGGCACTTATCCTCCCAAAGTAAATTTCAATGGTGACTTAGTCATCCAGGTCTGAAAATAATCCATTTTGGCCAGTATCAATGATACGAACTGCATACAAGCAGAACGATGCCTCCACGGGCCCCAAATCGGGGTCAATATGTTCATGATATTTAGCAAAGGCGATTGGCCCGTTTTTTTTTGGGGGGGAGCGTAGGTACACTTGAGATGAAGGCAAAGAACGCGTCCCGCGGTATAGGTACAAATGTAAGCATATGTAAGTTTTCAGGTTAATGTCTGAGCTGAGGCCAACATCAATTATAGTAATAAAGCGCTTCGTCTAATTCTTGTGTTCGTCGAATCGAAGACTAGAGCCCTTGCACCATTATGTCTGATTTCTTCATTACGCAAAGCCGAAGCAGAACAACGAAGAAAACATTATATTTCGATACAATTGTATTATTTTATAAAGTTGATAATCTTGGATAATCCTTTTTTTCTAAACAATAATTGAAAGGAATGAAGCAAACATTGTGTTAGCCTTAGTTCATTTCACATCAGCTGATGTGGCATAATCTACATGAAGTGAACCATTAGTGTTCTGTAATGTCTACCTACGACCACTTCTTATTTCTCTGCAGTGTCCCTCGCCTTCGCCACCGGCAATTTATGTACCCTGTCTCCTTGTAGCCGCTGTCTCATGGCAAAGTGCACGATCTCTTCAATGGCGGCGCTCTAAAACCATACTTAGCATCCAGTCTCACTACTTAACTAAAATGTGTGCACTTACGACAGTGTGAATGGCTGTGGCTTTAACAGAATCAGCTCCAAAGCACCTGAACTTCCACCGGTATTTATCTCACCAAACATTTTCCTTTCCTGTCGATAGTCCTGCGTCTGTCTATGAGTGTGTGCTTCATCCTACTATTAGTGTATCATCTCTGTCGTCCACTGTTCAGTGTTGCACCTCCAGGGGCCGTGTATGTAACTTGCTTATCATGTAGCAAGTGACGTCTGTCTCACGCCGCGTCATCCGTCAGGTCGCTGGCCGCTGATGCCGCTCGGGGTAGGCGCTCTGCCGATGCCGCTGCCGCCGCGCTCTCTGCCTGCCAGTGGCGCGTCCCTGCTGGCCTGTGACCGCTGCGGCCGAACCTACTCGAGCCGCGACTCGCTCCGCCACCATCTGGAGACTCACGAGGGAAAGACGCTGTGTGCCTTCTGCGGCAAACGGTTCGCGACTATCAGCAGCAGGAACCACCACGTGCGCAGCGTCCACGCCGAGACCACGCCCAGTGTGTATGACGCGAAGCATTGAGTAGGGTGGGGGCTGTGGTGTTGCAGGGTACGGGACTGGCAGATCGCTGTTCTGAAGGGCAAACATGGCGTGACCAAGAGGGTGGCGGTTGCGTGTCATGGCGTTAGGGGACATGGCTGATGTTTAGACTTCAGAGGTTGGAACTACAGGAGCGAAAGTATACCGTCACCGGACTCCGGATAGGGGCAACTTGGGTGAAGTTGAGAAAGATAGTGGTGCCTCCTGTGATCGGGGTGTTGGTGGGCTGTCGTATGATCATGATGATCTTACTGACATGACGTTGACCATGAAGCTAACTCCTTGAATTGAATGATAGTTGTGACTTGTGTCGGAACTGGATCATCCGATCGTAAGCAAGCAAGTGCGATGTTCTCTGGGGAAGAGGAGAGGTTATGGATATGTATGTTTTGTTATAACGTCCACGTGATCAGTTTGCGGCATGTGATCAGTCAAAGAAATTACCGATATTTGCCGACAACATTGTTGTACATATATTCGACTGAGGTGATGTTTTGCTGTGCTCTTTCAAATTTAAATGTTCTGGAACTGACTGCGCTGTGGTGGAACTACATTACTCATTGTATTATGTCTTATTGCACCTCGGCTTCCATGTTTTCTATGTATAGCCGGATTATTTAGCCCTTTTCTGTTACACAGGACAAGGTATAAACGTCAGTTTGCTAGCAACTATGCATTTTCTTATATTTCCCTTGCTGTGAGATTTTCGGCAAATTTATCGAACTTAAAATGTGTCAAATACATTATTTTTATAAGAATACATCGTTTGTATTTTCAAGCATGGCCTTTCGTTTGATACAGTACTCCAGTGTTTGATGTGAAGGTAATATCAAGAAGTACTTTGCAGAAGATATCGAATAATCATCGTGGTCGTGAGACAATTCTCAGATAGATAGGTAAACGGAAGTGAGGAAGAATGATCTGCGGTTATGCTTGCAGAGGGCGTATGCTGACAGCAGCAAAATCGTTGAGCGATATTTTCTACACCTTTAATGGATCGGGTAAGTTGTCTAAAGGAGAAATATGACGTATTCGATGCATACATAAAAAGCAGAGTTTGGACTCAACTTTATTACACCCATAGTTTGTATGTGGGCGAGGATGGATGACATTGCAATGATTATAATAGGGTGACGGAAAATTATCTGAATCATGTCAAAGCTAATTGTTTTAAAAAGTTGTCGAGATAAAATTAAAACAAGTTTTCGGCATTACGCCATTATCAAGTTTTCTTGATAATGGCGTAATGCCGAATGGCGTAATGCCGAAAGCTTGTTTTAATTTTATCTCGACGACTTTTGAAAACATATCTTTGACATGGTTCAGATCATTTTCCATCACCCTATTATAATTATTACATCCATGTCCATGTGTGATACAATTACATTTGTCTTATGTGTTACATTAGCATTTGAAAGGTGAATTCACCTCGATTTCCCATATTTAAACTGATTATTGTCGGCATCATCAGTGTGATTCGCTAGAATTCTGATACGCTTTGATTGTAATACGAAGTGACTATAGCGGTCTCTGGATTTAAAACTTGTAGGACTCATTGGCATATATCACAAACAGAATTGTGCTTTTCCACGCCATGGTCGATCTTTTTACAGTTACATGCCAACCAGGCCTCAGTACTTGCTGTCTTCACAACCAATACCACTGCCGCGCCTCGCCACTACCACCCTCTCCTGTCAGCGGACAATCCTGTCCTCTCCCTGTCAGCAGCGGTCTGTCTCTGCTTCGAGTGTCAGCAGCGAGACTGATCTACCCGCCTCTCTTTGCAGAGTCGTCGCTGTTCGGCGGCGCCGACCTGCTCTTGTCCGGTTCGTCGGGGCTGCGTCGCCGTTCTCTGGGTCTCGAGACCCACTACACCTGCCCGCACTGCCCGGCCTCGTACTCCAACCGCGGCTCGCTCGTCAACCACATGTCGGTCCACAGCGGCCGCACTCAGTGTGAGACGTGCGGCAAGGTGTTCAGTACGGTCAGCAGCCGCAACAGGCACATCAACAAGCATCATGCGGAGACAGACCCGACATCCTACCGCACGGCTGCCGCGTCCGATGCTCTTCCACCTTCGCCTATGACGATGGCTGCGATGACGATGGCAGCGATGACGGTTCCGAGAACATCGTCGACGCCGCTGCTGTCGCAGCTGCCGCCGGCTACGTCGCTGTTGAGGTTGCCGCTGCCGCAGCTACCGCAGCAATCACAGCCTCCGTCGCTGCCACCGCCCCCACAGGTGTCGCAGGCGTCTCCGCAGTCTCAGTCGCCTAAGATCGAGTATTTCTCTGAGTGATTGAAGGGTAGAACAAAAGAGAAGAAGAAGAAGTGGCTTGGCTTAAATGTGCCCGGAAATGTTTTATTTGAGGACGCTGCTATGTGAATACTCATGTGCGTATGCGTTGCTGAAGTAACTGCTATTGAGAGGTGTGACCTGTTAACCCCGTACGCGCAGTGCAGTCTGCCTTAACCGTTGTGTATGTGCGTCTTGAATCGTTGGTGTTGCACGATTTATAATGAGGGCGGAGGCATTCAAGCTTATAGGACAAGGAGCAGTACTAGCATCTCTTCAAGGTTGAAAAAGCAACCGGAAAGACCGAATCCGTAAGCAACCGAAAAATACTATATATCCATTGTTTTATCTTTGCCATGCCAAGACAGAGACACCAGTGACACAAATGTGTGGATCAATGGATGCAGTCTTTGTGAGCGGATTTTCTCTGAAATGACTCGACGATGTCCGGATATTTTTTTGTAATTTCTGCGCTGGCGAAGTGTAACAAGGCAACTAACGTTACCAATGTAGGACGAAACTTTTGCATGTGTTCATTCAGAATGATTAATGAAGGGGCACAGCTATGTTCTAGGCGAATGTAGTGGGTATCTGGTGCCGCTGAATTGTTTGTGAATCCCGTGGTTTGATAAAGATGTCAAAATGGGGTGATTATCTTTTTTCCTCATTGTGCGAGTTGTGTTGAGTTGAGTGAAATGTGAATGTGAATTCGTCGAAGAACACGTTACAGCGGTACATTTTGCATATTCGTATAAAAACTGTTCAAGTCATAAGCGGCCAAGTCGCAAGTGTCTTTCGTGTTTCTTCAAACAATTTTGGTTTACAATGAGTTTGTTCTGTGTTGTGCCGTTGAAAAAACGTCTCCCAACATTTTGTAGAAATTGTGCTTATCTTAATATTATAATTTTAGTGTAAATGTGTTAGTCTTGTCCGTTTGCGGATAGCTTTTTACGCATATAGTTCATTTAGTGGTGTGGCAGAACGAATATCTGAACGCTGACGTATTTTCGGAACCGAGAGAAGCGAGCCAAGTGAATAAATATTCGTTTAATATAAAATCGTTTCTCGATTAAGAGTTCAGTCGTGTGAGAACCTTTCCTTTCTCCGCCCTTACGGGCGTTCCCAATATGGAATTACACCACATTTATCTTGTGGAGAAAGCTGCACCTCCTTTTCAAGGAAGCAATGTTCGTGCGGCTACAACATTTTGTCAAAGCGAATAAAACACTCGTTTTATCCAAATAAATAATTGTGCTGCTTGTTGACGATAATGCGGCTAAAATTTTAATGGATTTTCATTAACGTCACTTTTGGGTTAAGATAGAAAGTGATGTTACCTCAGTTAAAGGTAGTGGGTCTACTGACATTGTATTGTCAAATATATTTTTATTACGTAAAGAAGCTACTGCTTGAATTATTGTATACGATCAAATTCACGTATGAAGCTCCTTTACTTGATTTTTTACTTAAATTATGTTTTGCGAATGTTTTGTTTCGA
>JARBER010004584.1:0-12958 GCA_030265075.1 Balanus glandula | reverse complement strand
CAGTCCCAATATTAAAACTTGTCTTTTCATGAAATCGAGGGCTGTTAGTGAAAAACAAATGTCATATTCGTGTTCAGGATCATTTACTCCATATTTTTGCAGCATTTAAGATACATTAGACAGCTTTCATAAAGGTGGGATAGTCCCTTTAACACCCTGCTAGCGAAATTATGCAATAAAACTGTTTTACAATGGCCAATTGGTGACAAATATACGAGAAAGTATGAAGAGTTCTCTAGTTGTTGACAAAAATAGTGAAAGCCAATCACCAAGATGTTCTCAGACTTGAAAAGGACAAGAAAGTTGAAGTTAGCGCGAGTTTGCGTAATGAGCTAATAGGTGAAGGCGCTAAGCTGCGGGGCAATTCGCAAAGTAAAATTTTGACCAAAGAATTGTGGGATGCGGCGAAACAGCTCAGAGTTGATGACAGAATCGTTATCCGGTGGGCGGATGAGTCATCTGTGTTTGTCATCCTCGATCGCAATGAGTAGGTATACTTACAGAAAACGCAGAACATATAGGTACCTACTTGGCGATGAGAGCAAGTTTAAGCCTATCAAGGAAGATCCAACTGATGCATTCAAGGCTTAAGTGAATCGTGTTACTGTCAGCGATAATGCGCTGAATGGCGGTGTGCATTTTGTCCAAATGTCTGGTGAGTAGGTATACTCTCCTGGTTATGCATATGACAATTTTAAGACACATAAGCCCGGCAAACGCTTAAGGCCAATCATGTCTCAGATTCACACTCCAACGTACAACTTAGCAAAGCGTCTCAACACAGTCCCTAAACTGGTCGAAAACCAATGAAGTCACGTGGCCTGTGACGTAGCCCTTGTCACGTGATAGCGCTAAAAACCGATTTCCGATTCCAGAGAGGACTGGAGTTTGGTGCACCGTGGTGAACTATGTTAGTCGGCCATTACTCGTCGATCCGGCCCGTGTGCCGCACGTAAATACATAGACAAAGCCAAGCCGCATAGCCCGGCCGTCGGGTAGTCTCAGCAGACGCCGGACGGCGCCAAAGCCAGATGGCAGCACCTGTCGGTCACCACAATTTATGCTTGACTGAACACATTTATTATACCTAGACGCATTTGTTTTCTAAAAACGACAAATTTTTTATCATAAGCTTTCTGTTAACCTAATGCATCTTTCCATAGCCCGCGCACTGTAGTTGTGCCGAACACGAAGTGAAGGCATCCGCAAAGTGTGATATCCGCCCCAGAGTTCTCGGAAACTGCTATTTACCTAGCGACAAGCAAAAAACGGCGTTAGCTTGATAAAGTTTTATATAAAATATTATCTTTCAGTCAGATCAAATCTAAGGTCACCCTAGGTAACCCCCCAAAAAACAGATTTTTCTTCTCCCAAAATTCCCCTTTATCTCGAACATTATGCCAGCTAGAAAAAAATAGAAAAGTCAATCGCCAGCGATTGAAATTTGCAATCGACAACATGTCTTTAGACTTGAACTTAGGTCAATATTTCAGGCTCCAGAGGTCATACAAAACTTTTGTTAACCCACGCGGCGCAGAGAGGGGTAACTTTTACCCCATTCCGTATTTTACCAATATCTAAAAAAAACATTTAAGATATCAACTTTAAACTATCTATACCTTATTCTGCATCAAATTGACGTCTTGTGAGAAAATGTGGACAAATTCGATCACGAAACGTTGAAGAAAATAGCGTTTTGATGACGTCATATCATGCCATTTTGGATGAAAAAAGCGATAAATGTTTGACAAACCATAGAAAACAGTGTAAAAACGCATTTTTGGAGAAAAAAACGCTTCAAGATGCGTCATTAGATTTTCTATAACATGGCTATCTCAGGTTTTCATTTTGTTTTGTTTTTGACCCCTAAAATGTAAAAAAAACTAAAAAGTTTAAAAACTATTTTCAAGCTTAATCAAGCTATTAAACAAATGAAATGTATGTCAGTGATGTGAGAGAACTACGCATAGAAAATGCAAAAAACAAATTTCAAAGTAATATCTCTTATTTTGATTGAGTTATAGCTCCTTGAGTGTAAGTGACTGATGAAGTCATTTTCGCAAATTATGTTTTTTGACAAGATACGAATAAATACATACTAGCATTGTTCCTTTGAGGCAAAAAAACAGTTAAGATACATCTAATTTACATTTAATTTAGCTGATTTCAAAATTTGACCTTAGATGACCCGATTTTGACAAGAGCTTCGCCCAAGGGTCATTTAATGAAGTCAGAATGTAGAAATGAGTACTTGTATCGAGTTCTAGGTGTAAAAGTGTTCACAAAACATGTGCCGCATGAGTTTCTTTGATATTCTGAAAATGGTAACCTTTTGTGTCCTGACCTTGGCCATGACTCTGACCCTAAATTCTACTTTTCGTAATGTGGAATATGAATCATATACTTGTGAGCTGTAAGAGGGTTTAGCTTAATAAAATTCAGAATCAAAGACTTTGAATAGAAAGCATGGTCCATCAATTCGAGAAACTATAATTTGACCTTTGACCTGACCTGTGACATCACATGCGACCTTCAGGTCAACAACAATATATTTTGCTCGGGAACTTTCCCTGTCCTATCGATTGCTGGTTTGTACGTCTCGCTGTGGTTTATGGTTCGGAAGATACGAGGGGGTAAAATTTACCCTCCTCCCCTGCACAGCGCGTTTGACTGGACCTACTACGCCGACTACGACTTCTAAGTACTAACTACTACTAACTATGGCGCGCGGGTTGAGCAGATTTTTGCTAATTACTTTTTTCCTTAAAAACAATAACGGAATACTGTTGACGCCTTTATGTTGATCTCACCAAGGCGCATCGAATTAAATACATTGTATTTCGTAAGGTAACTAAAAAATTTAATCTCAGGTCAACTGGTGATCCAAGTAGGTACCTAGGTCATGTTACAAATTGGGAGACGCATCTAGACAAGGCAAACAAATTGCTCTCCATTTCACATCTCTATCTTGATCTGCATTAGGTCGTCGAGTTTTTAACAAAAAGTGATGATGAGCTCAAATGACCCTCATATGGGTCACAGAACAAACTTTACTCTTTGATCATCAATAAAAGTCAATAATATCATGATCGAACAGCGACTAATATCCTGCATATCCCAGAAATGGAAAGCATTTGAATATATACCCATTTACTTATAATGGGTGGTCACGAAATTGAACGGACCTTAGGTCACCGATATACAATTTCCGAGATAAGCGAAGTGTACGTTTGCATGCCCTTTTTATATCCAATACACACAATATAAAAATAGACCAAATACATTTAAATCACAGATAACGCTTCTTCATTTGTCTGCTTAGTGCTTCCTCTGGAATATTCTGTATCATGCTGATATATGTATAAATATTCAATTTATACATTTATATGACCGTAACCACCCGAATCTGGAATCAGTTCATAAAACTCCACCCCACTTAAAACACTTTATACACGTGAGTGAACACAACATAAATATCCATTTATGATATAATCGCTCCCTTTTCAGTTCACTGATCTACACTTCATCGAATAATATGCAGTACAACATTTTTTCTATCCTGGTTATCATCGCTCTTTGAGCGTCCATCCTAAAACCAGCGGCGGACACGTGGGGTCACGACCCATCGACCCATCTCCTGGCCCATTTCATGCAGCGGATACCTGGAGACATGACCCATTGACTCATCTAAGTCGAAAAACGAGGTTCTGGGGGTCTCTTTCTGTCGTTGCGAGGGCCCATTCTGATTCCCTAGAGACATACTTAGAAAATGGTTATTTACAGCGTTTGAAACACTCATTTTGACCAACATGATCCAGTGTATCACAAAGAGGACCTATGCTGATGTAATACAAAGTGCGGACCTGTTTGGAGTTTGTCCAGCAATGTTGAGGAAGGGATCGCCAAAGTCTGAAAGGTCCGTCATTTTTGCTGCTTGTCCCCTAAACAATATCCTGGGCCCGCCGCTGCACACAGCCTGTTTCTCACTGCCTGGCGGACATGCTCCTGATGATGTTGTCCAGCGTGATGGAGCGTATGGTGGAGCTGATCTGGGCGCGACACAGGGGACATTTGTCGCCGCTCTTCGCTCGCACATCCTGCAGACAGTCGGCGCAGAAGGTGTGGCCGCAGCCGAGGGTGGTGGCCCTGCGGAACATCTCCAGACAGACGGGGCACTGGAGCTCCTCTGAGAGGCCGTCCGGGGCCTGGCTCTGCTGGCTCGGCTGGTTACCGGCTCCTGAAGAACGGTGACGAGGGATGGCCCCGTTCATAGCGCCGCTGACGGGAGACGCGGCTCCGTCGAACTGAGGACAAATGGCAGCTGAGTCAATAGTTACCTTACCATGTTCTTGGAGGGATGAAAAGGACACGGTTCTTATAGATACGGTTGGGCAACGACCCACGTGACACATTACCCAACCCTAAGGGCACCAATAGTGGGGATCTGAACAGAAGAAAATACATATCAAGTACTTATATGAATGCTTTGGCCGCGAATAAAATGAAATAGTTATTGATAAATTCACTAATGTTGCTTGAAAACATAGCTTTTTTAATCAACAGCTAATCAAATTTAGATAAAATGAAGAAGATTTACTCCAAAACATAGCATATAAACAAAATCATTTGTTTAATTATTGATCAAAGTAAAAATTTCTGTTGGAAAAATTTATGCTTGGAACTCGCGCATGGAAACTATCATTTCGTATTGCATAATCATTACACGTCGTATAAAATCAATCTGTATATGAGTAACTTTCTGAAAAATTCGTCTTTCTTATCAAGGTATGTAGTTTTTGTAGAATGCTGTTTCAGTGTATTAAATAAAGAGGAAGTTTTGGTCATATTGTCTACTCACGTCATTTGTTGTCACTACTGCGAGTCGAGGCTCCCGGCTTCGAATGTTTAAAGCTCCAAAAAACATATAAAACAAGCGGGATGTAAACATTTTTGGAACTTAAAAGATTCCTCGTTCAATTCTTTTTAGTGTGAGGTACAACGATTTTGGCACCCCGGACAGAAAATAGGTAAAATATGCTTAGCCCCGCGATCCCACATTTTCTTACTAGCCGCTGCGTGTTAAATTAGAGGACGAAGTGATTGTAAACAACCCAGTCTAAAATTTGGTCACGTGCCTTGGCCTTCTCCCCTGCAATTTCCAACATTTTTTTAATTAAGAAGAATGTACCCATTATTTACTCAATTAATCCTGACCCCTGATATGGCCGCATGGATACCATTTACAATAGTTACTTATTGTAGTCAAATTTCACTGCATAGCTTTTATGTGTTATTACGTTGCTATTATATTAATGCCAATGCATCCCGGACAGCGAGAACACGTCTTGTAGTGTACATCGATCGCCGCTTTTATGCTATTCGGACCCCATTTTGCCCCAGTGCAATGCTAGAATACCATCAGACAGACATGTTCCGTAGCCCAAAAATGGGATCGAAGATCAACAAGATCCCATGACAAAACTGTTTCCAGGATCCAGGATCCATAGGATCCCAAGACAAATAATTTTGCATGATCCAACATCCACAGAATCGCACGACAAAATAATCCTGAAGGATCCATGCTTCAAGAAGATCCCAGATTTTGGATCCTAGGGATACTGGATCCTAAATAGTTTTTTAGCTTGGCACATACCTACTTAATCCCAACATGGAAATATACACCAATGACATTGCGTGTAAGAGCTTTAAAACATTAAATACATGCATAATTTATTTAAGTACCGCGAAAAGAAAAATATTTTAACATTTTAATCAGTCGGAAACATGAACCCCAACAGATAAGGATCCAAGATCCACAAGGATCAAGGATTTATCAGGATCCTGGATTTTGGATCTTAGGAATCCTGAATCTTGGATCGTGTTTGGATCTTAGCACATGTCTGCCATCCGAATCACCCATAACAACAGGCTGTACTTCACAGGACTGCACTGGAGAAGATGTACAGCATCTCCTTCATGCTCTACTCTTTGATCGGCTTGCTCGCCACGCTGGTGACCGGTGTCATCGTGTCCTTAATCACAGGTAAACAGCCACTGCTGCTATCGTGTCCTTAATCACAGGTAAACACCCATTGCTGCTATCGTGTCTTTAATCACAGGTAAACATCCGCTGCTGCTATCGTGTCCTTAATCAGAGGTAAACACCCGCTGCTGCTATCGTGTCCTTGATCACAGGTAGACACCCGCTGCTGCTATCGTGTCCTTGATCACAGGTAGACACCCGCTGCTGCTATCGTGTCCTTAATCACAGGTAAACACCCGCTGCTGCTATCGTGTCCTTGATCACAGGTTGACACCCGCTGCTGCTGTCGTGTCCTTAATCAGAGGTAAACACCCGCTGCAGCTATCGTGTCCTTAATCACAGGTAAACACCCGCTGCTGCTATCGTGTCCTTGATCACAGGTAAACACCCGCTGCTGCTATCGTGTCCTTAATCAGAGGTAAACACCCGCTGTTGCTATCGTGTCCTTAATCACAGGTAAACACCCGCTGCTGCTATCGTGTCCTTAATCACAGGTAAACACCCGCTGCTGCTGTCGTGTCCTTAATCACAGGTAAATACACGCTGCTGCTATCGTGTCCTCAATCACAGGTTAACACCCGCTGCTGCTGTCGTGTCCTTAATCACAGGTAAATACACGCTGCTGCTATCGTGTCCTCAATCACATGTTAACACCCGCTGCTGCTATCGTGTCCCTAATCACAGGTAAACACCCACTGCTGCTATCGTGTTATTAGTCACAGGTAAACACCCGCTGCTGCTATCGTGTCCTTAATCACAGGTAAACACCCGCTGCTGCTACGCCAGCTGTCTTGGTTCACCATTTGTTATTGTGTGATAACTGATCAGTTCTTAATGAGGATAAGTACCAACTAAAAATTAAGGCAAGTACTTATACGCGACCATAGGCCTCTTGCACCACACAATATACCGTGGTAAAACTCAATTCTACTAAGAATTGGTAAAATGCATATGATGCCTTGCTCCGACCATTATGTGCATGCGAATGATTTGCTGAATCCCTTTACTAATCGATCTGATATTGAATAGTGTCGTGTGGAGTTTTGACCAAAAGTTATTTTCAGTTTGCTTTTTTTAATAAGAAAAATAATTTTCACAAAAAATTAGCATCAATTTGTATTAGGAAAAATAAATAGGTACAGCGATAATCTGAAAACCGCTTTGTGAGTCAGGTTCCCGCTACCAGGTTGCATCTACCCGCTGGAATGTATATAGTCAGGAAAATGCCGTAGCTAGCGATAAGCGAGAAAGCGCTAACGAAATGTAAGGTGGTTTTGATCATGATCGGGATTTTTTTCCGAGATACAATATTATGAATATTCATCAAATTTGAAATTTAAAACTTTATTTTAGGTCGCGAAGAACCAAATTTCATATTAAAACGATCAATTAGACTTCGATTAGAGCCATGCCTCAGTTAACAGCTTTTCTTCTACGTTTATTTCAGGCTCAATAACCAATGACATTTGTAGACACTTATGGAATTCGTTACAGCTCATTTACCACAATTGAGTTTGGTCTTGGAAGGAGCCAAGAGACATGATGTTCCCCCTGCAAGTTTTTTTGTGTCGGGACATCGGCTGGATTGACCCTCTCCTTGATCCGCCAGTGTTATTCATGTTTAAATGTGTTACAGGTGGAAACAAGGGCACTGTAGACAGCGACTTCTTGAGCCCCGTTATGGGGTGCCTGGCACAAAAGAAGAAATTCCGGCCGTCGAACGGCCATGGTCTACCGAATGGTGCATACGAAATGAGCGAAGCGAAATGAACCGTATCAATTAGCAATATCATGAACTCGTGAGGATGATTGATGTCCATGATGTTCGTTGTTTGCGATTTGATGTTTGCAACAGGGCTGTAGAAATATTAAATATGGTGCATGCCTATTCACTATTTAGGTAGAGAGTAGAGACACTAACCAATAACCATAGTAAAGGAACACTTGGGTATGCTATGCATAGCATGTGTTGTGACTCGTGGTTTCATTTATTTTACACTGTGAACATTAAATCGTATTTTTCCACATTGGCGTGTCCTCAAGCCGACTTGAGTCATGTAAAATATGTACATACACTGCATATTGTGAATATTGTGACGTGCCAGTATGTTTACATGGATGAAATGAGGCTGAGCTGTTACGTTTGGCTTATATGGGATACAGGAGTCATTGACGTGACAATATTTCCTTAGTTCAACTTGTTTTCTCACTTTTATATATAAGGTACACACTCACATTCGTTTGGGTGTTTGGATGCTGTTTTTTTCGTTTGTTATGCGCCGTTAGTACCAAATAGAATACGATAATAAATATGGTACATACAATAGCGTAAGTACATACATGTACAAAAGTACTATAAGGTAGTTGCATATGTTTTCGAATGGAGCAATTCAATGCTCTTACAAGTAGCAAATGTAATTTTAAGGAAACATCGTCTTAGAGATATAAATGCAATTCATGTCTTATGTTATCACTCATATTTGGCATCTCATATGTTTTTATAACGACATGGGATAAATATTGCACTCAATAAAGAGAATCATGGTAAATTAACAACAGGTATGAGCCGCGAATGTGTGACTGGACAATGGACATAACCATGCATGCTCATTCAGCACCCTATCAAGAGCGCTGGATGATCTTAAAGGGAATGCTTTATCTTTGCATTAGTGTTAGTTGAGAATAGGGTTGTAGAGTCAATGGGTTCTCAGGTGACTCAGACTCCGACTCAGACTCAGACTCAGACCTTTAGCTGAAGCCATTGCCACCAAGAACAAGCTTAAGCCACTATCATTTTTTTGTACGTTAAGCCTTCATCGAAAATATACACTGGTCAAAATCAAAAGACAATGTGTTTGAAAGCTTGACATTCATGGTGAGGACGAGTTCGATGAGCGGAGCAAAATGGAGAAAGAAAATTATTAAAGCTATTTTTTATGGATTTGTGTTGGCGGTCAACACAAGTCAACCTCGGGAATACGGTGCCAGCTTGGTCTACATCAACACTTGTGAGCCGGAGTCGGAGTCGGCAGAGTTTACTGACTCCGACTCCGACTCCGACTCTGGCTCCACACTCCACAGCCCTGGTTGAGATAGCCATTTCGCGGCCGTGTTTTGAAAGCTATAAAGTGCTAAAGTCATTTTCACCAAAACTCAACCGCTTATAAGTAATTTAGTTTCTAATTTCAGAAAGGCACCCAAACTTGTGCGGCCGCTGACTGGCTTAGAACATGTGTTGATAGCAGAAAGATAAATTGTTCCTGCTTGGCTCCAGCGAAGTTTTTTCGCTGGAGGCGTATTAACTTGCGTGAAGTTTTCGAGACAAATAAATATTGTCATCGTTTTTAGGACTCTGTATTCTGTATATGGACTCTGTATACTCTGTATTCTCCAACAAAACTGGTGTAAACGTGAAAACTTCAAGATAGTTGAACCATTCCCCTTGAGCGTTTGCTTTGCATCGGCTTAAGTCCGGAATCGTTCATTTTTTCCAGTCCGGAAACGTCCATTTTCATTATGTTGAATTTCGACATCTGAAGCAAAATAATTGATTAATCCAACTATTTGTGAGTTTGAAGAAACTGACAATAAAATATGGGCGATTTTTCTCCTGGCTCTCGGCTCTCGGCTCTCGGCTCTCGGCTCTCGGCTCTCGGCTCTCGGCTCTCGGCTCTCGGCTCTCGGCTCTCCCTCTAATGTTGTCTTTTTCTCTGAAGTATTCAAACACGAGTTCCAGATGATATTGCATTTTTATATTAAAACATACAAAAATATACGCATGCGGTCTCAAAGTGTAAAAAGTCGGACTCCCTTTAAGCTACCACATCTTAGAGACACAGCAGTGTTCCTCGCTTGCCTTTGCGATGGCGATTTAAGATGTGCAGATATTTGCCTCGATACCAGATACGTACCAACACATATTTGCATAACTCCGTGACAAACGTGACAGTGACGAATGGGCGGAGGGGAACTGACGTCTAGATCTCCCGGATAAAAAATCAACATAGCACACTGAGTCCACAATTATTCGATGTCATCTAGTTACTTCTTTTCCAGCTCAAAGGCACTGTTGGCAGCTCCATTGCTGTGTGGCAGACTGAACTTCTCCTTTCGAGCAAAGCATCCCATGGCTGGGCTGAGAAGCTCAGGACTGACATGAACACTACTGCCTCCTGAGGAAAGACGGCAAAAGAAGATAAACAATACCAGTAAATATAGAGGCCGTACAAACATGAAAGACAATATATCGAGGGCATACAAACAATATGATGGCTTGTAACTACTCAGCCGCAGAACACGAATGTATGTACATTCAACAATTTGTTTTGTGAAATATCCTGTGAACAAATACAGCTCGCACACTAGTCACGCTAGTTAAAGAAAACATGTCTGCTCTCCACGAATTATGCGGCAAAGTTCTTTCAGGAAGGTTGACTGTACAACAATTACATGGTCGTGTAATACAACAACGCATATGGGGATGAGTAGCCTTTATGCCTCGCAAGACAGATACTCTTCAGCAGTTTCAGAAAGTCACCGAAACGTGGCATTGAAAACAAATGCCCCGCATGAAAAGTAAGTAGGAATCGATCGAAACCGGCCCGTAACATTTACCTGTCAGCGCCGACACGATAAGTCCGGTCACAAACGTTCCTACGAATCCCAGAACGGCGTAGATCATGTATGATATACTGAAGAAGGCATTTGATGCAGACCTGAAAATAAAGACGACGAGATAACTGAATGACAACTGATCTGAGATACACGAGCGGCAAATTTTACTTCAAAGTCTACCGTTCCACGAATACTCAAGGAAGTGACAAAATTATTATTAACGTACAGCTAAGTTTTGTTTACCACTGACACGCGTGCTTTGGTGAAAATGCAAAACAAATGTTTGTGGCTGGAGAACAAAAACTGAGTAGCTCTTGTCAGCCTAGAATGAGCAATTTGGAAAAAATCTGTAAAAATCCAGATCTGAATAGAAATTCCTATACTTGATGACCTGTATTGCAGCTGCACACGCATTGTGTACCTACTCGCGCTTCAAAATTCACAGTTTGAGGCCTCAAGTTCGTCTTAGCCACACACTGCATAATTTTGTCGCGCTCGGCCAAAAAGCTTTAAAGGAAACCAGTCGCTTTGCCAAATCGTTGTGAATGTGCTAATGATGACCTTTATGCATGGTAATGCAGAATGTGATATTGATTTATTTAACTATCCAGATATACATACTACAATTAATTCAGATTCTTAATTTAGATTCATCATTAAAATTAACTAGATTCCTTTATTTAGCATCTAGATATAAGTTACTAAAAGTGGCACAGGTTACAGAAGTGGCACCTTTTGTTATATTATTGTGGCTTAAACAATATGTAAAAGACTTGGCTTCGGCACTTACGTAAAATACTTATCTATATAGTTGAAAATAATACATGTAATGAATACCTATCTTATAATTTGTAAATGCTCATACAACTAATATAGCATTGTGAGTGCAAAGTTGATCTCGCTAGTCACGGAACATTTAAAATTATAGCATAGAAAGTGACCGATTTCCTTTAAAAGCATCGTCATTACTTACTACTTCTATTTTTGTTAGTTCAGCACTGTATGACTACGATTGGCTCGTCGCAATAATCTTCTGTATGAAAATCGATTTGACACATGCAATAAGTTACAATGAAGCATAACTCACGTTAATTAACGTTAACGAACTCGAAATAATTTCCCTGCACATATTCAGCTGTATCTACCAGTTCAATGCCGGAATGTCTGTCGGCCGCTCACTTTTCTCCGCCGCTGAGGGCTGCGTCGTCGCTCTCTGGGAGTGTAATGTTGAGACCGCAGCCGGTCACCTCAGTCGGCATCATCACCGGGGGCGAGGCGCCGCCGAACGACGCTCCAAACGAGGCGGTGAGGGCGAGGGAGAGGCCCACCACCAGACCGGCAGTCAGCCCCTGCAGACACACACGACCGTCACGTCAGCCAGCTGCGGCAGTGAGCCCACCACCAGACCGGCCGTCAGCCCCTGCAGACACACACGACCGTCACGTCAGCCAGCCGCGTCAGTGGGCCCACCACCAGACCGGCAGTCAGCCCCTGCAGACACACACGACCGTCACGTCAGCCAGCCGCGTCAGTGAGCCCACCACCAGACCGGCAGTCAGCCCCTGCAGACACACACGACCGTCACGTCATCCAGCGGGGGCAGTGGAGTCATACATGCGATGGACTACGTGAGTCCCGATACAAGGTCTCAGTACAGCCTACTAATCAAGGCTTCAGTATAGTTTGGTGTTATCATAGATTATTCAAGAGCATCCACATTCCACAGTATACTCGTGACTTTTCAGAGCCTGTCTCAATGAATGACAAGAGACGGTAGAAGAGAATAGATAGAAGAAGGTAGAAAGAGGTAGAAAGAAGAAAGTAGAAGAGGTAGAAGAGCAAGTCTTTGGTGCACTGTTGCCAACTGGGCGCTGGGCATCTCTTCAAACATTTTGAAGTAGAGAAATAACAACAAGGGACAGCAATATACACACATTACGACACAAAATATAAAAAAGATGATAAAATTAACTTTGTTTTGTTTTGGCATCGATTCAGTATGTTAGTTTTGTTATCAACGTAATTCCATATGCCACAAACGGTAAGTCAAACAATATTTGCAAAGCAGGTCTATCAATGGCGTTTTAACCCTCGCCAGTGTAGGCCCTATTCACTTACGTGACAGTGTAGGGGGGTTGATGGATCCCCCCCCCGTGCGTTTCGCCCATAATTGAGCTAGAGCTTCGATTTAAAACGAGCGTGTTGCTTGTGACGAGCGGAAGCCGATGGTAGGGGAGAGTGGGGTAAAGCGGACCACCGGGGCAAAGCGAACCACCCACTCTGCTGTGCTTATTAGTAGAT
>JARBER010004472.1:0-20442 GCA_030265075.1 Balanus glandula | reverse complement strand
GTTAAATTTTATTTTCATTCAACACTCAGCACAACTGTGAATGCACCGAGATCATTGCACCGCCACTTCCCGGGGTAGCCCCGCCACAGCATGGCGGGGTTACCCGTATCGAAGGTCTACAAAGAACACGAGACCCTAGAAAACTGAGACCATCAATGGCGGCAAGCGGTATTGGATATCATAGCAGATGACTCCTAATTTCAGAGAAACACGAAATCACCTAAATTATATATACAGACGACAAAGAATACCGATTACCATATCAGTAATTTTTATAACAACATGTAAGTTTTTCAGCATGTGCCTACAACTTTCTAACACTCACCGGAAGTGTCGCTGAGCGACTCCTGTCATGCCGCGCGCACGGCAGCGACTAAACAAATGGCGCTAGATGTTTCATTTAGTTCATAACTTCGCTGATAGGAGGTATGGCGGGGTTCCCCACATGGCGGGGTTACCCCCACTTAGCCGAACAGTAGAGTACTGTTTACAGTCTATCTACTGTTATACCGGGTGGGCCAAACAAAAAACGCGCCGAGTTTCGAGGCTCACCATTTGTGTTTTAGGATATATGGAAATATAAAATTCAGTACACATATAACATGGTTAATTTTGCGTTTAAAAAAGCAATTTTCATGTCAATCCGACAAACGGTTGAAAAAATATGGCGTATTTTGCAAACGCTTACAAATTGACCATTTTTGCGACGAATTTCAAAATTGATCTTACACTCGTCTCAAAAGGTAGTATTCAAAATGAAGTGTTCCTCCAACCAAAGAAATGAATAAGGTGCACTTAATCACGAAGAAAAAAGACAATTACTTTTGTTGGTACTTCTACCAGCTTCGTGTTTATCATGCAACAGAGCCACAACCAAACAGGGGCGCACCATCAAATTGCTTCCATTAAAAGGGCTGGTGCGACGCAAAATCGCGAATACAGAAGAGTTCCCCAGTCTTCGAAAGAAGCGATCTGCGACTAGCCAGCCTATCCAGTATCCAGGAAGCAGCAACGCAACATTTGAGCGAAAGAAGGAAAGTGATCAGTCTCGCACAGTGGTAAATGAAGAGGAGTTAGAGGAGTCAGTGTGCGTGTGCTTGCGTACTTTGAATTCTTTGGATAACTCCGCGAGGAACGCCCTCTCGGAAAACGTAAGAGACAGGCGGGAAAGGTTCACCTAAACTGCAGAGCTGCACGAAGTCATCAAGGATATGTGGAAGGAAGCGTCGATGGAGATTATCCACGCCAGGATCGGACATCAGATGTCGCGTTTGTTGGCGGCTGTCTGAGCTGAAGGTGGGCCGATCATTCACGCTTGGAAACAAAAAAAAACGTTAAAAATCCATTTTTTGAAAGGGTTTAGAGGATGTCTTATAACATTTTACCTAAATGTCTGATTGACATGAAACCAGTTTGTTGAACGGAGAATTGATTGTTTTATAAGTGTACCAATCATCATATTTCCACATTGCACCAACACAAATTGACAAACCTCCAAACTCGGCGCGTTTGTTTTGGCCCACCCGGTATACGATGGAGCGACGATGCATCTGCAATGATGATACCACAGCATTCAGCCAACAGATGTCAGATGCCGACTGGACCCGGGTGTATGTACCCTAGTGTTTCACCTGACCAGAAGTACCTGTCATTCCAACAGATATTCTTAGATCAGTTTAACACCCTAAGGGTGTTAATAAGTGTATATTTTCTCAGTGTAGATACCGTCGCTCCGCTCAAAGGCATCCGTGTCTGTCCTCTTACATTTATTGACGTAGCTTTAAATTTCGTCATTTTGTGTCACAAAATATAAGATTTTGATTAGATTGCGAATAAGTGCGTGAGGTGATAATTTGTAGATTACATGCATAAGCTAAATGAAATCTACCGAACTTGATTTTATCGACCACGTATTGCAGCTGCACACTAAACCGCTCTGTAGACTGGCGTCTCAAATTTCTCAGTGTGATGCTTCGACTTTGTCTCGGTCACAAGCTATGGTATCGTTTTTGTCCACAAAGCCATATGTCGGAATTGGCCTTCTGTATCACATATTTGCTCTGGAAATCACGTCGCCCGATTAAATTGCACTGGTCAACAACCGTTGAATCCTTTAGAGTGCGTTGATATGATTACCATCAATGTAGTCGATACGCATTTGACCTGCTCGAGCAGTGTAATGGAACACTAGCCTTGGACTAATCACAGCCACCTCAAGGTTAAATCGCGGCCACCGTGTCGCCCGAATGTGTGTTTTTTGTCGGTCGATGTAATTAATATTGCCGGGTCAAATTCTGCTACCAATCAATGAGCTACGATCGTTCTGTGCTATCACTTACCACAAGTCAAACTACCATCATGTGTTTGCTTAGCACACGAGAGAGCAGTGCTATGCGTTTGTGAAAAACTATAAAACTAGGAGTGCAAGGCGACGGCGACGCCAGTTGAGTTGTGATTTCCTGCGGATCCGGGCGAACACTGGGCTTGATTGAGGCTCGTCCATCTCTAAGCATGCCGGTGGGACTGGTTCTTTTGAGCTGCTTCCTATTGACAGTTGGAACAAAAGAAAGAGCGTTTACGAAGGCAGAAGTGCCATTCGGTATGTCAAAAACACTCGTTTCCGATAACATGAAGTCGTCTAATTTCGAGAAGAGACAAACGCCTGTCACAGGTCCCAAATCCCAGGATCAACAGAAAGAAACCCTTGCCACAGATTCCAAATTCCAAGATCAACAAACCTTAGCTACGCTGAAAGAAATCATCAGGAACATTCAGGCAACGTCTTCAGTTTCAAAACGTGAGAAGCTTTCCTCCGAGCCATCCAGGAGCTCATTAATGTCAGATGGTGCACGGCAAAGGACCGTGAAACGTGAAGCTCCTTCAAACCCCAGGAGCTCTACCATGAGCACCGCACGCGAAGCTGAGTCCACCTCTCTCGGACGGCTGCTCGGCGTGAGCGGTGCACCACTGCCGGGCGCACAATCCTTCAAGTCAGTTCTCCCGGGTCAGGTCAACATCCGGAGCGATGCAGCCTCGGACCAGCGAGATTCGAATGCAGGAATGCTGGCACCTACATCCCCACCAGCAGAGAAAACCAGTGGTAAGTCAGCTGAATTGTCATTCGATTCAATCTTCACCGGCCAGAATGTCGCCCAAAGAACTGCTATCTCGACTGAGGATGAATCGGTAGCAAAGAATACTATGTCCTTTGAGTCCATCTTTTCCAGAGACAAAAGCGGCCAAACAGAGGACATGTCAAGTCAAAGTGAGCCAGATACTGCTAAAGTAAATTCATTGGAATCAACTTTTTCTGGTAATAAAAACCAAAGAGCAGATACTCCGAGACAAGGTGAACCCGAAGCAGCCACAGTCATGCCATTAGCGTCAATCTTGTCTGGTGAGAAGAATGACCAAATAACAGCTACCCCGAGACAGGGTGAGACAGAATTGTCTAAAATGTCTGAAACATCCACAGCTTTGCCATTTGAGTCAATCTTATTGGGAGAGAAGAATGACCAAAAAGTAACAACTCCGGGACAGAGGGAGGCAGAAACCTCTACAGCTATGCTATTTGAGTCAATCTTTTCGGAAGAGAAGAATGACCAAAGGCCAATGACTGCAAGACAGAGGGAGGCAGAAACTTCTTCAGTTATGTCATTTGAAACAATATTTTCGGGAGAAAAGGATGACCAAAGAGCAGCTACTCCAAGACAGGGTGAGCCAGCAACGGCCACATCTGTGTCACTTAAGTCCATCTTCTCTGCAGGTCGTAAGAACGCTCGAAGAGCAACACTTCCAGTTAATATTATTTCAAAAGCATCCGTAGCTTTGTCATTAGATTCAATCTTCGCCGGTGACAAGGATAACAAAAAGCTTTCTCAATCTTCCTCAAGTAAAAATGCGGAAACTAACACAGTCCTGCTATCACTTGATTCAATCGTTTTTGACGGCAATCGCGACCGAACAGAAAAACTTCCGAGCCAGACCAGAGTGGACTTGCGATCTTCCCCCGCAGCTCCGACGTCCTCTCACCATTTACCCTCGACCATTCGAAAGCCAACCGTCTTGTCTATCAGCATCCTAGCTATCGACAAGAGCCCCTCCGCCGCTGTTAGTGCCTCACAAGTGACTGACCGACCACTAACGCTTCTCCCAGACAACACAGGCGCCGTGGATGTCTCGGAACTTCTCTCCATCGCCCTTGAGCTGCGGAGCGCCAGCGTGCTGCCCGCCGGGGAACTGAGTCTGACCGTCTGCGGCCACGTCGGCCCCCTGCACCGTACGCTGGCAGCCTGGCCAGGCACCAGTCGCGTCTTCGTCTGTGTCAACTGCACACAGGTGTTCACGGCCGACCTGCTACGTGACCAGGCGGCCTCGGTGCACGTGCTGCTCGCCGGCGACGGCTGCTCGTTCCGGCCGCCGCCGGTGGTGATGGAGGCGTGGGCGCGAAATGCCGTCCTCCTGCTCGGCACCGAGCTGCCCTGCGCCGCGCTCATGGCAGAGGCGATCTTCCAGCGGGTGGCGGACACCATCTGCCTGGAACCCACCGGCCGGCTGCGAAGGAGCACGTACGGCCGCAACGGCGTCATCACGCTCGGCTTCTGGAGCTCCTCACAGGGGAGGCTGCAGCTGGCCGACACGCGCACCGCTCGGCGGGAGAACGGCCACCTCATGGCTGAGGGCACCGAACTGCGCGTGGCGTACATCCGACTGCCCAGCGGCCTGAGCAGCTGCGTTCCGTCCGCGGGCAACAGCACTATCTGTAGCCACATCACCTACCGGTCGCCGCTTAAGATGCACGCCAAGGTGATGACCGAGTTCAGCGAGCTGAACTTCTACCGCTACCACAATGTCACGCCGCTGTACCTGGATCGGCGCAACATCAAAGTCTCGTCGCGGTTTGCGCGCCTGGCCATGTCCAAGAGCGACAAGCAGGCGATCCAGATGCTCGTCGACGGCAAGGCGGACATCGTGTGGCCGTTTCGCTTCATCCCCGAGTCGATCCTGAAGTTCCCCGTGACGGTCGTCGACAACAAGGCGCTGCAGGGTGTCTCGTTCATCGCCGTGAAGCGGTACGAGCTGGTGATCACGGCGCTGGTGCAGTTGTTTTCGTGGCACGTCTGGCTCTGCGTGCTGCTGGCCCTGCCCCTGTTCGGCGTAGTGCTGCCGTTGATGGTGCCAGGTCTCGACCCGGCGCAGGGCTTCATCGAGAGCATTGCCATGCTGATTGGACAGAGCTCGGGGATGCTGAAACGCTTCCGCGTCGGCTATCGGCCGTTTGGCACCATCTGGGTTCTCATGGGCATGATCCTGACGACCGCGTATCTCAGTGACCTCATCGGACATCTGACCATGCCGAAGATCAACTACCCTCGCAACGCCAAGGAGCTGGTGGAACAGGACTACCGCATGACGGCAGCGGCAGTGTTTCAGAAGAGGTTTTACCTGAACAGCGGCAGCCAGCACAACCGTCAGCTAGGTCGCGATCTGATTATACAGCCGTTCAAGAAGACGCGCAGCATGATGATCTCTCAAAAGCTGGGTATCGGCGCCGACCTGCGTGGCTGTCTGAGCCAAGCGATCCGTCTTATCAATGAAACAGATGGTGTAGTCACCATGGACGACCTTCACATCAGCCAGGACAACCTGCTCAGCATCTTCATCGGCCGCATCTTCGCCAAGAACCACCCGCTGGCCGACGCGTACAGCAAATTCCTCCTGAATACGGGCAACCGCGGCTACGTGTCGTCGGACGGCGCGGTGGCCGAGGCTCGTTCTGTGAGCGAGGAGATCAAGCGGAGCGCCTGTCGTCGCAAGTCTCCCGGCTGCGAGAGTCGCTTCCGCGTGAAGCCACTCGACCTCGTGCGTGTGCAGGGGCCGCTGGCGATCCTGGCGATGGGGCTGGTGGTGGGCCTGCTGGCGCTGCTGGTGGAGGTGGTGACCGCCAGGGCGACCTGCTGCCGCCAGCCGCGGCCCGAAACCAGCTCCGAGCTGGTGGAGGAGCTGGGTCCGGGCTCCAGCGGCAGCGGCAATGGCAGCGGCTGACCGGCGTCAAGATCCGCCGCTGCACCCTAACGGATCCCTGGCGGATGACACGTGCTGCGTCCAGGCCACCACCGCACCCTGATGGAACTCTGTAGGATGTCACGTGCTATGTCCAGACCTACCGCCAAGAATTGCTCGCGAAGCGTGAGCAATCTTCACTGAGCACAGTATTTTTATCACATAAGCCGCGTGACGTGCGGTATCGAGCCGCTGCGGCAAAAAGGTCGACTAGACCGCGACCCCATCTGCCCCTCCCCCGATCCCCAACTCCCCTGACGTGGTCTGACCCGAAGCCGTATAAGCTCGGTGGCGGGCCGTGGGTCGATATAGACTTGTACCTACTTCTCATCCTGTCTGTCACTATCATGCGTTACCCTGGTCTGTCCTATGCTATCATATCCGCGTCCGACCCGGTCCGACCGTCACGCTCTTGAGAACCTTATATCTTTGTAATCCTGCATCCGATGGACAAGCAGCCTTCGCCAGCTGATAGCCCAATTCAATTACATATGTCATTGATATGACTTGTCTCGCATGAGAGGACATGCTCTCTCCCGACGCCACATTTTAATAGTGGATGTATTTTAGACACAGGCAACTGGTGGTTCATTAACAACAGCGCATACCTCGAAGCAGGCATAAGCACAGTGCTCACTATGTATCTGATATCACTGTTATTCCAAACAATAAGCGAATTTATATTCGTATTCGAATGCACAGTCACACCATACTGATTGAACACAAACGCAGTGTACGTGCATTCACTTTACACACTCCACGCTCTGCACAGTGTTGCGCTATATGGAGTTATTACAACCAGCGCACTCGGACGCCTCGTAATAAAACATAACTGACACAAATAATACACAACTTGGCATATAAAACAAACGTCGGTCAAAGGAATAGGTAGAACATGAGGGAGGCGCATACCTACTGTGCTTCAGCATCGTCACATAGAACTATGGCTACTACTCATAGACATTGGACAATGAACATAGTACGTGTACGCCGCAATAACTAGTTTGATTGCACGGCTCACTGCTCCTGAAGCTCACCACGAGCAGAGCAGGATATTGACTCGATATTCCCTATGGAATGTCAGCGCCGGACAATGCGACTCAGCAAATCCCCATGTCAGCTCCGGACTGGCAACACTAGTGTTGTCCGTATGAGCCGTCGTCGTAAACGTTGTTGTAGCTGTTGTAGCCGTTGTGTCTGCCGAGTTCGTAGTCGTAATCGTGTCCGTAGCCGGGCTGCTGGTAGCCGTAGCCGGGCTGCAGGTAGCCATAGCTGGGCTGAAGGTCACCGTGGCTGGGCTGATGGTCACCGTGGCTGGGCTGATGGTCACCGTAGGTGGGCTGATGGTCACCGTAGCTGGGCCGATTGTGGCCGCGAGGGCGTTGGCCACCGCCCAGCTTGAAGAAGAAGGCGTGTGAAACGGCGACCAGCGCCAGCAGAAATATAGCCTGAAAAGCATAACATGCACGTCCATCATCTCTAGCAGGAGGAAATTCGCTAACAATCCATTCGAGACTATGCAAGCACGCAGCAGACCTTCGCTGTCTTAGTGTGGGGAGGTGGAGACGGCCTGGGGACACCTAAGCCTACTTACACCGCGAAAGTGTGACTGTAATTTACTATTTATATTTTTTTCCTCGAAGTCACAATGGTTTGACAGCGACAGCCGTATACAAAAATCGTTGCACACACGAATTTACGTTGTTATGAGCAAGGCTGCGGAGTCGGAATCGAAGTCGTAGTCGAAGTCGGTTGGATTCGGTAGTTTTGGCCGGAGTCGGAGTCGGAGTCGGAGTCGTTGAAATATTACCTATTGCGACTCCGTCCCGAAGTTGGAGTCGACTTTTTGGCAACTGGCGATTACTTCGAACCGTAAGACAGACGATGAACTAGAGCCATGTAATCTATACCCTTTTCGAAAGAAAATGCATGGAAAATGAATTATATATGATATTTGTTCATACATAGATTTTCGGCCAATGAAGATAGATACCTTTAGCGTCTTCTAACAATTATTGGGTTTTTGGAAGCAATGACTTTTATGGTCACACAACGCCCAATTTGCCATGATCGTGGTCCTCTCATCAAGTAAATACGAATCATTTACTATGGTGATTACTGGTGTTAATTGATTTGTTAACAAGAGTAGAGGAACAACGTTATCACAATAAAATAATAGGATTGGTACACAAATCCAAAGCGCTTGACCAGGTAACCAGGTGACCAGGTTACAGATAAAATTCACAAATTAACCTTAAATCAAGGTAATTTAGGTCAGGAGGTGAACCAGATAGGTATGTCGTGCTAAGCAATATCGGACTCGTCTCGCGCGACGAAGCACATGCAGAGTGGTGCCGATCTCACGTTCTTACCTCCACTTTATGCTATCAAGAGTTATTGAAAAATAAGTGTAGGTTAGATCAGATGACCTCACTCGATATTATGTGTCACTGAGCTATAATTAGGTATATTAGGTCATCAAGGCTGACCTACAATAGCATATCATTTAGTAACTATTCTGATACTATGCGTATCCTATGATGCAACACGTTTTATATTTTCTCGTTGCCGTATAATAGGAATGTCACAAAACTGACAGTACTGACAGTTTTGTTTTAAGGTACCTACTTAGGTAGGTACCTTAGATTACCGATATCAAACAAATCCAATAATGCAGATATCTATGGCTTAATTAAGTACGCCTTGTGTGTTGGAAGTTCTCAGCGAAACTTTGTGTAGCAGTGACTATGGCACGACCGCAAAACATCATATTGTAGATGCTTATTCATTTTTTTCTATATTTTAAAGGAAACTTGATATTGTACGAAAAAATGTGTAAATTAATATGTAAAAAGCGGATAGTATTCAAACTTACAGTCAATTAAAGTCGTACAGAGTCGTCTAGCATGATGGACGAATCCACCCTCGAGCGGCCATGCATTTTTGTTAGTTGAAAATCCTTCCCCTAACTGGTAATCTTGGTTGCCAGAGGCGAGGCGGCGGAGAGCCATGCACTGACTGGCCAGTTATAGCCTACAAGACAGTGCAATATCCGGGAGCGGCAGCGGCTCCTTATTCTGGCGGCGCATCATTGTTCCAATATTGCTAAGAATAATTAAAAACGGAAACAATACATGGGATTGCTCTGGCCTAACTTATATAGGCCGGAGTCGGAGTCGGAGTAGGATTCGGAGTCGGAGTCGATTTTTGTTGTCAAGCCGGAGTCGGAATCGGAGTCGGAATCGATCAAATACTGTCGACTCCGCAGCTCTGGTTGTGGGCCAGTGGCTGTATAATAGATGGATGCAATTGATAATTTGATAATTTAAATTATTCGGGTGGTCAAAGATAAAATTTAGAAAAAATGTGACTCGTCCAACGCAATGTGATGCTGGGTATCACTACTTACGCGGCTCTCAAAGTGGAGAATTGGCTAGCTTCACAGTCCACATAATATTCATTAGATAGGTGCTGCTGAGCATTGCAAATATAATGAAATACATCCAATTCATGTTTTAATTATACGAAAACTAGGTGAGTAACTAGCCTATCGATTTAATCTTGCTCACAGTAAAATGCTAAGCGGACTGAGTTTCATAAAGTAATACTCATTTATTTTTTGTCAATGATGTCGACTTTGTCGTGTCGTGGCGTTCGAAGTTGGCTTGCCACGTTCATCTTGGAAACAATAACTTAAGTGTTACTTCGCTCTGAAAATAGCACGAATTATAGCTACATTACAAATAGCAACTTATTTGCCACCGAAGCACGAACGCAATCATATAACCAGGTTACGGTGGGTCAGCCAACATTGATCATAATAGTGTCGTTTTCACGGCGGGTTAGCCTACCTTGATCATTATGGTGTCGGTGTCACGGCGGGTTAGCCTACCTTGAGCATCATGGCGTCGTTGTCACTGCGGGTCAGCCTACCTTGAGCATCATGGCGTCGGCGGGACCGGTGAGGTGACGACGGCAGTGGAGGGGACCGGCACGGAGGTGTCTGTGCTGGACTGAGTGCTCACCAGGCCGCGTTGGCTGCCTTTATATGGCTGTCCTGTCGGGGACCAGGAGGGGACGGGCAGTGCTGCACGGGGAGGAGTGCCTTGTGATCCTGAGGTCGGCTATCGTCCTCTCTACTAGTCTGTCATGTCTTGACCCATCCCCGGACCGACCTTGCCTGACCATCACGCTCTTGAGAAGTTTGTATTCTGTAATTCTGCATCTGATTGACAAGCTGTCTTCACCATCTGATAGCCAGCTCCAATTAATTATTGTATTGACTTGTTTTGTCTCGCCTGAGGTGTCAGCATAGCGCGTGGCCCGTGCCACGCCAGAACTGTCAGAACGCCCAGTTTCGGTTAGGTGGTCCCTGGCCAGCCACCCCGCCGCGGTCTCCCCCCGCCTCGGTGGCCGGCCGGCGATTCGGCTGGTAGTGAAATTGGTGAACAAAATCGGATAATCTTTCGTCAACGGAGGGATAATTTCAAATTGAAGACTAACGTGCGTATACCTATCTATACCATCACCAACAGTGACCGCCCACCATTCCCACCCACCGCATTGTGGCTTGATAGCCCTTCAGAATAAGTGGCATAGTTGCCACTGGTAGTTATACATAACCGGCTTATCTAACATGCGTAGGTACAGTCTCTTCACTATGTATCTCCCCTCGTATGTAGATGGCGCTGCGGCCGAGATACAATAGACTCGTCAGAACAGGGGTGTAGTACGTTCAGTAGTAGCAGTAACAGTCCAGCCTGTGCGTAAGCTGGGGTAAGAGAGGTAAGGGGAGAGGGGCTTATGTTCATACACTATCACACGGTTTAAGGGCCCAGCACACCCATCTGCATCCATGCTATGCGGTGCAGCATCCCCGACCGACTGGTACCAGCTGACTGCGCGGCGCGCATCTTCTCACAGCAAAACCGGTCCGGTCCAAGAAGAAACGGGAGACCGACCAGTCAAGGCTCGTGTCTGTACGCAGTGTATGTATGTTAATATATATTATATGTATGACATATGTGTTTTCTTTAGCTTCGACTGAAACGAATTACTTAAAGTAACATAGGAGTTTCGACGGACTATATGATCGACTTGAACAGGGTTTTCACTATTCGATCTGGCGTGATATAAAGCAAAGTTAAACCACGACAGATTTTCAGATGGAAATACCGACCTCCTCATATTTTGGACTTAATCTGTTAATGGGGTACCTGAGCGCTCTGGATTCATCTGTGCTGGTGTCAGCTCACTTAGAGTAACGGTAACCGGGTTAAGGCCTGCGACATTTTCGACAAGTTACCCGGCATAGGTCATGTGGCTTATATCTCATAGTTATGTGATATAAATGCACAACACTGCATATTTCCGAATTCAGGATGATCAGATGATAATTTGTTCAAATCAAATTTGGAAATTTTGACCTTTAACCCGATGACCTCGTGACCCTAGATCATGTCATTGAATTGCTATATCTGTGCAAATGTTGAAATTTCCTTTGCTACAATTTACTTTTTGCTTGTCGCCTTGATGCCTAAAATTGTAGACATACAACTTTTCTATAAATATCATGTTTTAAGGTTAATCTCGTGCCTCATGGGGTCCTAACAGACCTCTCTGAGTTTTTCTTTGTCAACTTTATGAAAATTGCAGTGGATCTTCCTTTAGCTTTTACTTGTTGAGTTGGCAACAAGAATACATATCCTTAAAAAAAAATTAATTGGTTTAGTTTTGCGGTAGATGGTTACTTTTTAGTGACTCATGGCATACCATTTTTGTGTGTGTGAAAGAACAAAAATAATGTATAATGTACAAATGTAAAGATGCAGGTATGTCACTGTATGTATGTAGTAGGTACATACATACGTACGATTTTGCAGCAAATAACAATGTGGGCCTATTGTGTATCAGTTACCGGAAACAAATGCAGTAACTCGCTCCGCGTGCTTCATGCTAGGCATGTTTTACTAGTACCTTCAGGAAGCTTGCACTCTCTCCGCTACGTACTTAACTGAAAATATTACAATATTCTTCCCATAAATCGTCATTTGAGTTTTAATGTGTCTATATAGAGTCATTTTGAACGGTTCATACAATAAAATAATGATGTATTCAAAACACATCATTTAAATAGCAGATGTATTTAACATACATGCAACTGGTGATTCATGGACAAGTCATAGATCAAAATAACTGTTAGCTCAGTGCTCATTACATATCACTATTATTGTGAAGCAAAGAGCGAATTTCGATTCGTAGGGATTCATCTGCACGCCATGATCGTTGAACACAAACGCAGTGAGCGTGCATGGCACACTGCATAGCATTGCGCTTTATGAAGTTGTCACAACCAGCGCATGTCACTTGATGGAAAGACACGTGTATTGTTACATTGCTGACACAAATAATATACAACTCGGCACATAGAACACATTTCGGTCAAAAGCAATAGCATGAGGGAGGTACTGTGCTTCAGCATCGTCATAGAACAATGGCTACTCGACTCATGAATAGTCACTGATACGCTGCAATAACTAGTTTGATTGAACGGCTCGCTGCTCCTGAAGCTCATCACGAGCAGAGACGAGCACAGACTCGATATTCCCTACGGAATGTCAGCGAGTGACTGGCGACACTAGTGATGTCCGTATGAGCTGTCGTCATAATAGTCGTTGTAGTCGTAGTCGCTGTGTCCGCCGTGGCCGTAGTCGTAATCGTGTCCGTAGCTGGGCTGCTGGTAGCCGTAGCTGGGCTGCTGGTAGCCGTAGCTGGGCTGATGATGGCCGTAGCTGGGCTGATGATGGCCGTAGCTAGGCTGGTGGTGGCCGTAGCTGGACTGATGGTGGCCGCGATGACGTTTGCCGCCGCCCAGGTTGAAGAAGAAGGCATGTGAAGCAACGACCAGCGCCAGCAAAAACACAGCCTGAAAAGCATCACATGCACGTCCATCATCTCATGTAGGAGAAAACTTGCTAGCAGTCCATGCAAGACTATGCAAACACGCAGCAGACCTTCGCTGTCTTAGTGTGGGGAGGTGAGACGGTTTGAGGACATGTACCATGACATGAGAATAAATAACATGAGAATATATAAGTTATACCCTAATTTCACCGGAAGCCGGGTGCTATTCGCTACCGTTACTTTTTACTCGAAGTCGTAATGGTTTTACAGCCGTTTGCACAAATTGATGCACACAATATTTGACGTAGCTTTGGTAGTAAAACATCTGGGTGAAATTGATTATTTTATATATTTTTAAGACCACTATGTACGTGATCGAAAGATAAGTAAATCAAACAATGTGATTTGTCCAACGCAACGTGACGCTGGGCGTTATTAACAACAACACAGTTTATATCCTACGCATTGCTCTCTTTTAGATGACTGCTGAACAAGGCAATCCGAATGAAATAATACTAAATGCTCATATTAATGATCTGAAAACGAGTTGAGTACTTCTTTCGACTTTATATTGTCACATTAAAGTGCTAAAATTACTGAAATATATAAAGTAACGATCAAGTATTTATGAATGACGTCGTGTTTGTCGTAGCGATTGAAGTATGCTTGCGATTTTCCTCCGGAAAACAATAATATATATATATAAATGGATCTTGTTATTTCGCTCCGAAAATAACTGCAAATTATAGTTGCATTCAAATTAGCAGCTTCTCTGCAACAGAAGCACCGGCGCAATCCTACTACCAGTCCAATCTGCGCTTCAAATCCACCTGACGGCGCACTCAGCTCAGTTCCGTGTCTGACTCAGAGCTGGGAGAACATATCACACGTTCACGGCGGGTCAGCCTACCTTGAGCATCATGGCGTCGGCTTGAGCGATGAGGTGGCGGCGGCGGCGAGAGAAGAGGCTGCACTCTCTCACGGACGAGAGGGCTGTGCTCGACTGAGTGCTCACTAGGCCGCGCCAGCTGCCTTTATACGGCTGACCGACCGGGGACCAGCAAGGGACGGGCGGTGCTGCAGGGCGGGTCTGGTGACCCTGAGGTCGGCTATCGTCCTCTCTACTGGTCGGCCGAGAGGTGGTTGCACATGGGCGGCGAGACTCGTGGAAGATCTCTATCTGTTTGATGTCGAGCTGCTTCGACATCATATGTGGTTAGTACGGCGCTGAAGCGACGCACAAGCGCTAAGATAGAAGAAAGTAAAAGGGTTGTAGACCCTTTGATGTTTTATACAGAACAACCATCGGTTCGAAACAAGTCACTATGTAAGCTGCAAGGCAAAGCGACAATTATCAATCAGTAAATTATTATTTACCGCAGTTTCATATTTTGTTGATGAAAGGGAAATAAGTACTTTTTTATTTTCTTAGTAGCAATTTCTTTGGATGCATACTTGTATGATATTAAAATGACGCCAGTAAAATACTAGAATTAACTAAATTATGGCCTTTTCAAAGTTGTAAGGTTGAAAAAAGAAACAAATACATTGTGCCGTCCATAAAGGTCATTTCCAGCCCTGTCCATCGCTATAACCCTGTTGACATTTATGGAAACACTATTACGTTTTTGTATGAATAATAAATATACCGGAGGTAGCGGGAACGTGAATTTTGAAGCCCTTAGGAATGCTACTTAATGCTAAGAATAAAGAAAAACATAATTTACGTCGAATCCTTACCACACTATAAGCATGACAACGTCTCTGATTGGTCAATATAACTGATTGTAAAATAAATCGCCAACACTAAATTGGCTGATCGAACACCATCAGCATTTGTTCACGATTGATATATCACTTGTTTATTGTTATTTTCCAGTTTCTTGAGGGGATAGTTATGTTTACCATGATGATATAAGCCAATGTGTTATAAGCAGTCCAATACAAAGCTATCCAAAGCATACTATTTTAAAAATGTATGAAATGGTAGCGGCCATTAGTAGTAGAAGTTACCTACAACTAGGTCAGCATAGACGACTAGGGTGAAATGCTCATTCGGCTTCCTTGTCTATGCAAAGGTTATCAACTGTACAGGATCGACTCATACCATTGAAATAAACACGCAGCCACCAACCCCGCAAAGCGCAAAGAGAGGAAGTGAGAAATCCTGGGACAAATCCTGGGTGCGAGTCTGCATATGCCTTCGTCCGCGTTCGTCACCGCTGGGCCCGGGCTGGCCCTCAACTTTACTATGAAGTCTTCAAGCTCAGGGCGGGCCTGGGCTGAGGGTGTTGAAGTGATGCACGCAAGTTCACTTCCACAGTAACACAGCACACTGTTGCTGTGGCTGTATTTTTGCTCACATAGTTGGCTCGTTATTCTACATTTATCGTATACAAGCAGGTACATACATATGTAAGGATAATAATAAAAAAGTGGAGGAAATAACCAAATGAGTCATTTGAACGGGCCAGACCAAACATGGGCTTCAAATTTATGAGTTTGGCCAGACCTGATGCAGACCTAGGTTTGGTGTTTATGGGCCCGGGCCCGAGGCTAACACAGCCCAGTTCATGTCGGGGGGTTGGTGGGCCGAGGCTAACACAGCCCTCCGCAGACGGCGGATAAAGGTGGGGCCGATATTACCAAAGACAGTGTCACGGCTGGGAGAGGTACCGGGTGCAAAGGGGTCTGCTGAAATTACGAAAAGTATACCTCAGTTTACATGAGTGTATTTTTTTTACAAAAACAAACATTTAGAATGTGTATTTTGTTTTAAAGTTGCTGCTTGTTGTTTGACACGCGCACTGGAGAGGGGTATGCCACTAACGCGCACTAGAGGGGGGAGGGGATGGACACAAATGTGCTCCCCCCCCCCTGAGATCTCCGAAAGTAAGAAAGCTAGATCGACGAAAATAGTATGGATAGCTGCTGGGATGATCTATGTTTTGATCAATTTTGGTGACCTTAGATCAACATCTTCAAGGTTAAACGAGGTCAGGAAGGTCAAGTTTGGTCACATTTCACATTTTGTTATGGAATTTAACCTCTGAGACGTCACAGGTCACCAGAAAGGTGTTCTGAATTGTGCACGGTGACTATAATTCACGTTAGCTACAAAATAGCGTTTGCATTATCAGTATCTGACTGTAGGTTTCGAAGATATCGCTTTGCAGACCTTGATTCTGGCCGCCATCTTGAAATGAAAATCCATATAGCTAAAAAATTTATCGACCGATTTTAATTTTTTGTCGTCAAAGGATCCGCTGTTGCATTGGCAAACATGTGGCACAAGCGCCATTGCCATCTGCCGCTTCGTTTTTGAGATATTTGGAGAGAAAAAAAAACATGGAAGGCCACAAAAGTGCCCCTCAGTGCGCGTGTTAACGCAACGAAATAAAAAAATGTAATTGCGGGTTTTCCTGATAAAACCAAGAAATATAGGTGATGGTCCTTGTATAATTTAGAGTACCTACTTATAACATGCTATGCATATGACTTGTTCAATTCAGCGTTACGACAGTGACGACGATGCTTGTATGATACCAACGCTGATGCAGTTACTGATGTGATGCCACGAAGCGGTGAGAAAAGAAATCCACAGGGGCTCAACGGGTTTGCATGGGTGTATGCCAGGCACCGTCGAGTTTTGACGGGTACCCACCTCCTGTGTATGAAGGGTACAACACGCGAAATGTAGGTAGGTATGTACTATGTACGATAGTTGTGGCATAGGTAGTACAGAATATCAATTCCTAATTCACTCATCGTCATCACTTGCTTGCATCTCAATTTGACCAGTAATCGCTTGTTGGAGCGAACGGGTTACCATCTCCGCGGAGTAAGGCCTTCTCACCGTGGAGTGACGCCCTCTCACCGCGGAGCGACGCCCTCTCACCGCGGAGAGACGTCCTCTCACCGCGGAGCGACGCCCTCTCACCGCGGAGTGACGCCCTCTCACCGCGGAGCGACGCCCTCTCACCGCGGAGTGACGCCCTCTCACCGCGGATTGACGCCTCAGGCGTGTGATTGGTCGACCGATGGGTCGGTGCCCCGCATGTCCGACCGGCCGACCGGACCGGCTCCGCAGCGCGTGCCGATCCCTGGCCCCGGGTTAGCCGGGTCGGGTAGGACGGGGTGGACTCGGCTTAGCCGGGGTCCATTCAATCGATGATTGCTCGGTGACCTCTGTATGCCGAAGCGACGAATATGTCATGCATATTAATACGTGTAAGTAGAAAAAACACAGTCATTATCAATATCGTTAATAATGGACGAGTAATCGCAACACTCAGCAGCAGACGAATGACCAAGCGACCTCAGTTATTATACCTTGAGGGGCACAATAGTCCGATGAGTCATATTTGTTGCGATCAAAGTTACTCAAAACTTATTTCGCTCTGTTTTCAAACAAATGGCAAATAAATGTATCCACTCTAACCTCCAAAGAGCCCAGTCTGTCTTTTAAACTCTAGAGGGCCTGTCTTGACCTCTAGAGAACCTGCTCCAGCTATGACATTCGTAGTCATATTTTACACGAAAAGGATGCAGCCGTCAGTGCGGTTATCTTATTCGTACCAAAGATATAAGAAAAGCTCCCCCGCTTCCCCAGTCAGTCGTGATACAGAAAATTTTTACCGGGTTAAACTGTGAAATGAAAGAAAAAAGCATACGTCTGCATTATAACTGGTTGACTGAAAAATCCCATTAAAAGGCACACCATATATGCACGAAAGCAAGTAAGTCTCCTTCGACCAAAAGTGCGGCTCACCAGCACTCAGAAGTGTTTTGTTTACCGAGCCGCCTCGGAATGGAGTGGTTTGTCGTGCGAGGCAACCAACGCACCCCCCATCAACGCTTTCAGAGTGGCACGCCGTCGACGTATCCTGTATGCTTTAGCGCCGCATTGTAGTTGGTACTGTGAACTGTCCTTTACCTTTACTTATCAGTCACTCGTTTTCATTTGTATTATCATTGACTGTGTCTAAAGCTGTCTTTCGTCTTATATTTATATTTCTTATGCGTGTGTGTGCGTGTGTGTGTGTCCTGAAAACTGTGCTCGCACGGACGGACATGAAATACATGAACATGAACATGAGCAATGAGGATGGCTTTCAGCAGCAAAAATATCAAAGAGACAGATAGCTTCTCTCTGGAATCGTTTAGGAGACGGCTCGGACAGCTTGTGCAGCTCTAATTATAATTACTTTACTTCACTATTATGGTCAGCAAACTCATTTCACACATCACAAACATGAATACAAATTCCTAAAAAAAACACCAATAATGGTGCAATCCAATACTTTATTGATAAAAATGCACCTTCATCAATTATCGCATCATTTTAGCACTTCCTTGCACAAGACCGTGCTACGGCTGGCATCTACCTACGGATCGGAGGCATCATAGCAGACGAACACAGGAACTGCAGCGGGAGCGCCGTCGGTGCACACCCCGCTCACCCAGCTCATGCATACACTCCGACTGCACACTGCACACCCGCACATCCAGCTTACACATACACCTCGAGTGCACAACCCGCATATCGAGCTAATTCATACATCCCGAGTGCATTTAAGAATTGAGCCCAGAATCCCACTGATCGGCCAGTGCCAACGTTCGAAAATCACGCATGAATACGAGTATTCTGCACGCACGCAGAGAGTTTCGATCATGTCATGACACACCGCCAGATAAGACACAGAGACGACAGAGCATGTGGAACAGCACTGTGTCTAACATTAAATATAACACTGTGACTGTGGCCTTAATCTGCAATATGCAATGGCCAGCATTAGCGATGTCGAACGGATATCAACTGGTCAGCACTTGTTTAAGAACCTGCGCTAGTACATTAAGTACAAGCTGGGCGTTGATTGGCTTGTGATTCGTCGGCAAAACACATCGCAAAGGCGCATCAACACTGCTGCCGCTTTGTCACTGGAGTTGACGGATACTAATGATATCCGTATGAACTGTGTTCGTAGCCATACCCATAGCTGGGCTTGTATTAATCGTGTTCATATCTATGTCCATAGCCATGCCCATATCCATGTCCATATCCATGTTGATTTCCGTAGCCGTGCCCGTAGCCATGCCCGTATCCGTATCCGTGTCCGTATCCGTATCCGTGACCATGCCCGTGTCCGTATCTGTGACCGTATCCTCGGTGGTGTTTTTTGCCGCCGAACTTGAAGAAGAATGCATGGGAGAGTGCGACCAGCAGCAACAGAAGCAGAGCCTGTGATAAGGAGGACTGTCAGTCTACACAGAACAGCAAGTCAGCATAGGTCATGATTACTAGTACTATAGGGGACGGAGCCAGAACATTGTCCATACCTACATAGACAAATAGAACAAATTCACTAGAATCCTACAAGGTAAGAAACATAAGCATATTCTAAAATTTGCTGCTAGCTGACTTTTTAAATTGTTTGCTTTCGCTCTAATTACCTAATTTTGTTAGTTACATATTTACTTAACAATTAAATAAATTATCTAATTATTTTGTATGAATGCATGATAAATATATTCTAAATTGAAAAAGAAAACGATACAAAAATGAAGAATAGCAATATAAAGTATTACATTTCTGCTATGCCACATGCGGCAAATCTGTTATGCCTGCATACTTGTCTTTAGTGAACCAGAGCACACGACAGGCGTCCGACCCCGGCAGCTTACCTTGAGCATCATATCGCCGGTCACTGCTGGTGGTCTGTGCAGAACTGGGGCTGTGACACCGCTGGACGACTGAATGCCGCAGACGGGTCGCGCACCAAGCATTTATACACCGTCTCCGTCCTTCGGAGACCTCTGAGTGGAGCCGAGTGTCCGGCCGTGCAGAGCAGGCAGACATGATTACCTCGGCGGCCCGCCCTTCCGGCTTCACTGGGAGCAGGAGGGGGGGGGGGGGGCCCTGGGGACGACGAAAGGCCAGCTAAATACAGACATCATTGTAGAGGAGGTGATGAGATGGGTGGGGCGATGACCTCGGAAGAAATTGTTATTGTTTTTAAAGCAAAGTTAGTTGCTTCGTGAGATTAACGATTATATCTTCCGCATCATTTTATATGGGTATCTGTTGTGTACGCATGTCGTAGGGAAACTTTGTTGACACTCGCGTTTGCCTCGTCAAGCTGCCTTGAACCATATCCATGACTTATAGTAAAGGTCAACATCAAAATTCGAGACAAATAGGTACTTGCTTGGGTTTGATTTTGTATTATTATAGACGTTTGTGGCCACCAAATATCCAGCACGATGCTTAGAAATGGACGATATATCTGATGGGTCCACTACAAAAGAGCTAGTGGAAAAAGAGCTAGTGCAATTTGAGCTAGTAACATTTGTACTAGTATAGAAAATCGCTTGTGGTCAAAAGAACTAGTGGACAAAGCAGCTAGGCTACGTATGAGCTAGTGCTACGAAAGAGCTAGTCTTTTGGTGCTAGTGGACAAAAGAGCTAGTGCGGTG
>JARBER010004361.1:0-12966 GCA_030265075.1 Balanus glandula | reverse complement strand
CCTATTCGACTTCCCTTTAAACTAACTTTGCGCAACCGATGGTAAAACTATGTTTATAAAGTTATTTGTCCGATACTACGATAAGATACCATTTCATGTATACAGGAAAGAAGAAACAATGTTACGTGTTTACTCCACCCCAAATTTTTTTACCTGCAACCACCTATGATTTTTGAATTTTCAAAATCATAATAATATATCAATTTCCAATTCCATAATTGCCGATCTTCATTAGTTGCGCTTAAAAAATGAGTTTCCTGCCACTAATAGCGGTAGGCAGAAGTTTGCCACTAATAACGTTAGGTATTTGAAGTCTACCGGGGAGTGGGTTTAAGTTTTTGCTGGAAAAACTGATCAGTTTTTTACTTTAACACGTTTGACGTTGCACTCTTGCCCTGTTCGGACACTGTGTGTGCTATGTAAGGGCCTCCCACAGTCTATACTTTATTCATTTGTTAATGGAGTGTTTTTATGCCTAGAAGAACCATCCACTCAGAGGATCGCTTCACACCACCCAGGTGTTAACCCCCTCCACAGGTGTGTTAATGTGGAAATTTACTCATGAATGGAGTGTATTTGTATTTGCGATATTTTACATCTTCTATGAAACTTAAAATCTTCTTTTCTAGTCATTATTTTCTGTTTGGAATAATCTAGGCTTCTGTTCCATTTTTTTTCTTTTCTGTGACATCCGTGATAGAATTACACAAATATATGGAATACGGTCTCTCTGTGCCTGTAGTCAATGCGGCGAAGTTACCGGTAATTTCCATATTGTCAGCTTCAATTATGTGGTAATTGATAATGTCCGATAACTTTACGGCATTAAAAAGTTGCCATATTGACAGCTTTTAACTTTACGGTAATTGACAATCCCCAGTAACTAACACACTATTTATTAACTTATTTAAGTATTTACTTCTTGGAAGCATCCACAGACGACTGTGGCTATCAAGTTCCCTCGTCAGTGTGTGGGACAAATGGTGGAAAACACTGATATACATAAACAGTAAGCACACACTCTCAAAACACATACAACAGGGAAGTTCACCGAGTGATGCAATCGAGGTATACTTCATCGCTGCATGAGATATCGTTTTAGAGACGGTTCAAAATAGCTGGTAGTTGAAAGGAAAATCAGTGGTATTGCATAATCCATGACCGTAGCTATAAACAGTGACCACTATGCAGTGTGGTGGGCCTTTTTAAATTAAAGTAAAGGTAAATGAAGTAAGCTGTCGTGTCATGGCCCATATAACGGGTGGTCACTAAGTTTTGGACGGATTTAACATGTTATAATTTGCTCATTTTGAATCGTTTTCAGACAAAATTTTGCACAATGAAAGAACGTTGCATGTTGTACCTACATGCAAGCAAAAAAGAACTGACGTACCTAAATTCCTCAGTCGTCATTACGTCGTTTTCCGAGAAGCATTTTCTAGATTCGGCGGCCAAATTTGTCATATTATTCCAAATTATAGCAAACCAGAATTAGTATCGCATCTGGCTCGAACTTTGCTGTTGATGTACCATAGTTTTCATGAAAATGTTTCGACGCGCCTACACAAGTCTGACACGTTGATGTCAAATATTTATCAGTATCTCTTTTAGGTACAAACTTATTTGTGAAAAACTGTTGGACATATTTTCGAGAAAAAAAACTTTTAGCTAGACATAAGTTTTTTGGATAATGTTTTACATGCTATATTTTGTCCATTTTTAATCATTTTTAAGTGAAATGTTGCAAGATGAAGGAGCATTTTATTATGTTTATACTTGCGAGAAAGAGTTAATTTATCTTAATTTCTTAGTAGATATACCACTCTTTTTTTAAACTGCATGCTCGAGATCTATGGATGTCAAAATCGTGTATTTTATCCAAATTATGTGAACCCGAGCTTGTATCGTGTTTGTTTCGTATCTCGATGAGGATCGAACCTGGTCATCATGGACATAGTTTGAAGCGTCTTGATGAGATAAACGTGATGTTAACAAACTTTACCTATGTACATACATTAGGTAAAAAGTTATTTGCAAAAAACGTTCCGCCGCCGAATCTCGAACATGAAAGCGACGTAATGACCACTGAGGAATTTAGGTACGTCAGTTGCTTTTTGCTTGCATGTACAAAATACAATGTTCTTTCATTGTGCAAAATTTTGCCTGAAAGCGATTAAAAATGACCAAATTATAACATGTCAAAGTCTGTCCAAAAACTTCGTGACCACCCGTTAAGTGTGTATGCACGGCTGTTCTGGTGTTTTGGCTGCGTCTCAGCGTAGCGCGCTCAGTTTCGGCGGCGCATGTGGTGTTAATCAGAAAGCCGGCTGTTTCAATATAAATCTATCGTCGAAGCCGTCCACACATCGCCGGCTGACGAAGATTAAACGGCGAATCGGCAGAGCAGCGCCCGGACGACGCTCCTGTCAAAAACAGTATCTCAAGCTCAACACAGTGATATATCAGATACTCCGAAATGGAACCAAACAGGATGGAACAAGCTTTAGAAGGCTGCGAGTTTCATTTCTGAGAGGATGGTTTCAAATAACTTCCGCAAAACTAATCAGGAATGTAAATAACATCATATGAAATGATTTCGTTCTAAATGTTTGCAGGACTGAAGCTGTGATGGTGATCCGATGATAAATTTGACGTTTTTGCTCAAAACTTCTATATGGATCTGAGCGAGGCAGCTCATTTGCATCCATCATTTGTAAATTAAGCAGGTGCACGATTACAAGCAAACCGGTTGGAAAGTTGCCTCGTCGGCAGGCAGTTTGAGCCATGAGTGGGATATAAACAATCAAACCCGTAATACCTGACACAATGCTCTTGTGCCCACTAGAGGGTTGAATATTTGTGTTAAGATATATTGGATGTTTAGGGATCTTTATACACATCCCTACCGTGAAATCAAAATAACACATTCTCGTCAACATTTTAAGACAATGTAAAACCACCTTTCTCTTAAAACACTCATCATGTCATACATGTTTTGGACACTATTTTCGAAGCATCCTTCTGATGCCACCTTCCCTGGAGTTGGATTGCCGTCGACTTTCTTGCTGACCCCTGACCTTCGGTGACCCGACCTCTGTCGGGCGGGTCGATATGTGTGAGCGGCGTGACTCGGCGGGAGCAGGCAGTTGATGACCGCAGGGAGCGCCGGGCCGCACCGGGGGCTGACGGGACCGTCTGCGGACCGCCCTGTCAGTCCGTACTGTCAGTCCGTGGTGTCAGTCCGTACTGTCAGTCCGTACTGTCAGTCCGTACTGTCAGCCCGTGTTGTCAGTGCGTGGTGTCAGTCCGTACTGTCAGTCCGTGGTGTCAGTCCGTACTGTCAGTCCGTGGTGTCAGTCCGTACAGTCAGTCCGTACTGTCAGTCTGTACTGTCAGTCCGTACTGTCAGTCCGTACTGTCAGCCCGTGTTGTCAGTCCATACTGTCAGTCCGTGTTGTCAGCCCATGTTGTCAGTTCGTGTTGTCAATCCGTGCTGTCAGTCCGTACTGTCAGGCCGTACTGTCAGCCCGTGGTGTCAGTCCGTACTGTCAGTCCGTACTGTCAGTCCGTACTGTCAGTCCGTGTTGTCAGTCTGTACTGTCAGTCCGTGCTGTCAGTCCGTACTGTCAGTCCGTACTATCAGTCCGTACTGTCAGTCCGTGGTGTCAGTCCGTGGTGTCAGTCCGTACTGTCAGTCCGTGGTGTCAGTCAGTACTGTCAGTCCGTCCTGTCAGCCCGTACTGTCAGTCCATGCTGTCAGTCCGTGCTGTCAGTCCGTACTGTCAGTCCGTACTGTCAGTCCGTACTGTCAGTCCGTACTGTCAGTCCGTACTGTCAGTCCGTACTGTCAGTCCGCCCTGTCAGTCCGTACTGTCAGTCCGTGTTGTCAGTCCGTGCTATCAGTCCGTACTGGCAGTCCGTACTATCAGTCCGTGTTGTCAGTCCGTACCGTCAGTCCGTGCTGTCAGTCCGATCTATCAGTCCATGTTGTCAGTCTGTGCTGTCAGTCCGTACTGTCCGTCCGTACTGTCCGTCCGTACTGTCAGTCCGCGCTGTCAGTCCGCGCTGTCAGTCCGTACTGTCAGTCCGTACTGTCAGCCGTACTGTCAGTCCGTACTGTCAGTCCGTACTGTCAGTCCGTGCTGTCAGTCCGTACTGTCAGTCCGTACTGTCAGTCCGTGCTGTCAGTCCGTACTGTCCGTCGGCGCGGCAGCCAGCGAGCTGCGGCCGGCGGCGCCTAATTGCGGCCGGCGGTGAGCTGTGGCTACAGTCGGGCGCGTCTCGTGTTTCTCCTGCGACCGCGGCTCAGAACAAAGCTCGGGGCCGCTGACGTCACACCGCTTCTGGGAGCGGCGGGGATGGGAAGGGGAGAGGGGGGGGGTGTAGGGAGAGAGCAGCTGCCGTCAAAGGTGGACCCAGGTAGGTGGGAGGGAGAGGTTCAGGGCTCGCCCTGGTCCGTATCCTGGGTACTGGGATTCGAACCGGGGTTTCCTGCTCCTCAGACCACCACTGCTTTACTAACTGAGCATATAGTTAAAAAAAAAATATTGACCGTTTTTCTTTAATATATTTCAAAATAGGTACGGCGAGGAAGAGTTACAAACGTCATCTGTTATTATAGTAAACAACAAAGCTAATGTGTATTGCACGAGCAGTAGAACATTGCAGTGCTTACTGCTTACAACTTATATCAATATAGTTTGTTTCGAATCCATTAAGATTCAAACGGCAGCGAAGCATGTTAGAGCTACAAACTGTGCCTTCTGCTTACTACGAAAACTGTGCTACAAACGAGAAATGTAACCTGTGAGATCATCTGTATGAGTGATCTGAATTTGCTGCAGTGGCCGTGGTGGCAGGTTCTTGGTGACGGTTCGGAGAGGAGCATCCAAAGCCTAGAGAGAGTGTAAACTTTGTACTGTGATGTAATCTCCCACCGTCACAAGTTCGACCATCTGCCGGACGTGCTGTGCGCCCTATAGGCTAGCCCACCGCTCGGCAGCTGTATGAACAGCGTTCATTGAACCTTCTTCACAAAATTCGCATTACCGAGCAACCTCTGGCCCTCTCCTCTCAGCTCCAGCTTAACTCTACTCTATGTACTTGGTTTACACGTCAGGAAGCTGATCGGGCGCTCCCCCACGCAAGGATCTGTGCCTGGAAGCGGCGCCTACTTTTTGGCATTGTACAGCAGTACAACAGGCTGCCGCCAGATGTCCATCTTCTGCCACTGAGAGAGCTTTTAAACGCGCGGTGTATGACCTTTTAACTGTATGATGTGGGCTAGTTTTGAATGTCGTACATTGTATTTATGGGTGTTTGTTTGTACGTGTGGATGCGTGTGTGAAAGCATTGGGTCTTGTTTGTGCTTTTATTTTTTAGATCTTATTGTGTGTAATGTGACGAGTGCCAATTTCAACATGTTTTCATTCACTAATACGACGGAACGTGACATTCGGAATAACCAGTTGAATATTGTACTGTGTTAATGGTCAATACAATACGCACAATAGAATACAGTTGCCGCTTGTTAAATGCCGACTGTGGCCTCAGCTTCCACCAAAGGCCCGATGTAGTACGCAGTAGATAACGCAATAGCTTATAAACAATTGCTTTGATAGTCCGCTAACGAACTTGCTTTGATCAACGTCGCATGGCTATAACTACAAATAGATCAATATATCAGTTGATCAACAACCAAAAGGAGATTCAATTGGAATAGTTATAACCATTCCATATTACATAAATGTAATATGTATGGCTAGTGAAAAATCTGAGGCATACATGCCTCAGGGTCGAAAGTACTTACAAATGACGTCTATAACCAGGAGACAGAAACCCGCAGAGGCAAAGGTCGAGTGTTCTAGCCCGTGCTGACAAATAATTATACCTTAGGCCAGTTTTATTTGTATGTGAAATATTTTGAAAAAAAGGGATGTGGGGTGCCGTAAGAGCAAAAAGAACCCAGCTCATCAGCAAGCCAGCAGGGAAAGCGAATCAGGTTACGGAAACTGACAAGAAAAGTCCTCTACGCACGAACAGCGATAGACGTCGTTGGCGACGAGTCGTATTACACTTTCTCAAGAACAGAAATGTCGATAAATCAGGTCATTTACTGTAGAGCCGTGGATGCCGTGTCGAATGAGGCGAGAATGAAGCATAAAAAAGGTTACCAAGAAGTCGTTGGTATGAATCACGATATCCTCCGAGGAGTCATTGCACCTGTAATTTTCCCTCGTAAGAACAACATCAACGGACGAATTACGTCGCCGAAAGTGCCTCAAGGAGACGTATCTGCCGTTCCTGACCTCGTAGTGTCCTACACCAGGGTATAATGTCTGGCGGGACAACGCCACCGAGCATTAGGATCGGGCCACAGCGAATCTGCTGATTAAAGCGGAAGTGCCCACATTGTAGCACGTGAGATGTACCCCCATACGTCCCTCAGCTGAGACCCATCGATAACTGCTGGCCATTCTCAAGCAAGAGGTCTACTGAGGTGGCTAATATGCTTCGTCTGATCAGATGCTACGAGCCCGCATCAAGAGCTGTGTGAGGAAACACAATCCATTTGTCCCGCGAAAAGTGAAGGAGGGGCTGCAAAAGTGCGTGCGCCTGGCGGAGCGCTCGGGCGCAGCGGAAGCTCACTGATCAGAACCAGATAACAACTGTACAATACACATGCATGCCGAGTTTTGCTTGCGTGAACTAAAGACACGGTCGCTGAAGGTGATTGAACTTGGTACAATTCCATAGTGATCACCCGTCAAATAAATAAGTTAAATGAAACACTGGATGTAGCTGGCTGGTAACGCCTGTCTAGAAATGTCAGTTCACCGACAGGATTTAATGGCAAAAGTCTAACGTTTCCTGAAGTTGGAGCTGTGTTTTCCCAGATGCTGGAGCATTCTGAGCGTTCTAATCTAAAGCAGAGTTCCACCACCGACAGAAGCTCATCTCGATCGGCAACAAAAAGTGACCGATCCAACTTTAAACGTTAAACAAGCTGCAAACCTTGAACCTTACATTTAACTCACCTTTCAAGGTGAGGCATTAGTCATTTTTTCAGGCCAACACACAGCCAGCCAAGACAATTCACAGACGGACGTTGGCTAGATCATACATTTGCAATTTGTAAGCAGATGCGTTAGTCTGACAGTTTCAATCGCCTTTAAAACGCTCATCTTAAACGTTAATTGAACTGTACAGATTTTAAATCATAATCGGATTTTCGTTTAATTTTGTTTTACTAAATATTCTTCAAACAAGCATGGAAAGATGCTGGTAACAACAGGCTAGCCACCATGTTGAAATGATTCAATCACCACGGTCACATGTTTGACTCCGATGAATGAGGTTACCTTTTTGATCAATGCACATAGTGCAATCCATTCACACAGTCGGACCATTTAAATTGAAATACACAGTCGGGTCCTTGAAAGCAGACTCGACGAACCCAAAAACTTATTTAACACGCCTGCCGACAGTGCAACTGCACATTAAGTGGAACACTGAGGACACACTAAGTCAAGAGTCACATCAAGTCCCACTTAGCCACACCAAGTCTACACTATCCCCACACAAAGTGGTCGTCTGTGAGGCTCATGTTTGTTACCTGTACGTTGACGTCTGACATCTTGAAGAGGTTCATCGTGCCCAGCGAGCCTCCGATCGTCGGCGCCGGGTTCGAGCACACCTGCTCCGAGTTTTTGCTGCCGCCCAGAAACTTGGCCGACGATGGTTTCAGCGCCGACGAGTGGGCACCATCGGACCTGCCCTGGCCCTTCATCACCATATAGACCTGGTGCAGAGGGGACATCATCACCATCGGACCTGCTCTGGCCCTTCATCACCATATAGACCTGGTGCAGAAGGGACATCATCACCATATATACCTGGTGCAGAGGGAATATGATCACCATATAGACCTGGCACATAGGAGACATCATCGCCATATAGACCTAGCACATAGGGGACATCATCACCTATGACTAGTTATGGCGCTGGCCCGGCCAGTCACAGCTTCAGTCACGCCGTGAACAGTTCTGGTCACAGCGCTGTGACGCTGTGACCAGAATTCCGCATCTCTAATCAGAATACCTGACCAGTCTCCACACATACTTATTTTGGGAATATGTAGTATGTTTTTGTTTGCCTGTATGCTAGCATGATTGTGGCTCTGTGTGTAGTTTATGATTGTCTTATAGGTACCATCGTTTTGGGCGATATAAATTATAGTATTAGTACTATTTGTATAATAATAACGAAAAGTCAAGAAGTACCATGTTAAAAAACGCAATAGCTGCCACAGCGCACGATGTTTGTCCTCCTGGTGCTCCGTATACCGAAACCAATTTACAATAACTTCCTCCATCCTCGAGTGCGCGTGCCTCATAAGTCGCATAACTCATCCCGTAGCATCTTCTCTTATTTCACCATCTGCCTTATAAGTGGGGTAAGCGCAATATCATTTCCGCCATTTGGCCACGAATTGCCTCTCTCTCGGCGGCGGCGGCGGCGGCGGCGGCGGCGGCTGAGGGAAGGAGAACCATCCCATTCCTCCGCCTCAAAACAGCACCACCATCGCTGCGCCTAACTAGAAGTGAAACTGAATGCAACTCGCTACACTAGAAGAAAACACTTTATTTGCATGATACTAGCAGCAACATATTGAATGGTTCTTCCTTATCGGACGCCCTCAGATTGTCTGCAGCCCTCGGATATTTTGGATCAATACAATATTAACGGTGTTGTTTTAGCAGGTAATTACAGTTCACACGCTTCTGAATTTGCATAGGACGTTTCGCTTAGTTTTACACCTCTGACACTCGTCTAACAAACAACACGCTGTTTGTCCAATTAGTCCGTGTCTGGCGGGCTTCGTGGCGGCTTCGGATGCCAGCAGCAGCTGCTGGTTCAGATGAAAGCAGTGGCAGTCAGGCGGGGCTTTGGATGACAGAAGCGGCTGTCTGGGGCTTCAGATGGCAGCAGTGGCTGTCAGGGGGCTTCAGATGGCAGCAGTGGCTGTCAAAGGGCTTCAGATGGCAGCAGTGGCTGTCAGGGGGCTTCAGATGACAGCAGTGGCTGTCAGGGGGCTTTGGATGACAGCAAAGGCTGTCAGGGGCTTCAGATGACAGCAGTGGCTGTCAGGGGGCTTCGGATGGCAGCAGCGGCTGTCAGGGGGCTTCAGATGACAGCAGTAGCTGTCAGGGGCTTTGGATGACAGCAAAGACTGTCAGGGGGCTTCATATGACAGCAGTGGCTGTCAGGGGGCTTCAGATGACAGCAGTGGCTGTCAGGGGGCTTCAGATGGCAGCAGCGGCTGTCAAGGGACTTCAGATGACAGCAGTAGCTGTCAGGTGGGGCTTTGGATGACAGCAGTGGCTGTCAGGGGGCTTCAGATGGCAGCAGTGGCTGTCAGGGGGCTTCAGATGGCAGCAGTGGCTGTCAGGGGGCTTCAGATGGCAGCAGCCGTTGACAGGCGGGGCTGAAGGCGACGGAGTGCGTCGTGACAGCACGGGCATAGCATACTACTAGACGCTGTTCGATCTGTTGTCAGCACGCCTTGTCAACTGAAAGGAGTCGTTCCATGTGCTGGCTAAAGCATGCTTGTCGATACAATTAGCCAATAGAAGTGCTTCAAGCCTCTGAAACAAACATCCTGGCTCATGAATGCTTCGGTTCACACGATCAAGAGCCCGAAATGTTTTACCCGGAGGTTTGTCAGCCCGTTAGCCGAAGCAGTTAATAGAGCGATACTATGGTCCATTGTGGTTGACGAGCGAGCCTCAGCCAGCAGATGGAGTGCACTGTTGCAGCTGCCAGACGTGCTGGTCACATATCGGACAGCTGCCGCGTCGTCCCAGACGTGCTGGTCACAGATCGGACAGCAGCCGCGCCGTGCCAGACGTGGAAGCCGGCGGCCAAGGGTGGCCACGCTACTCTCGCTGGTGTAAATAGCGCGCACACACGCCACACGCCATATCTGTCTGTCGCACGCCGTATACAGAGGCGACAAAAGGTCTGGACAAACATAGCATTGCCGCCTATGTGTCGTCAGCAGCAGGCCTCGCCGTCGCGTGGGGGGGGGGAGGGGGTGCGGCGAAAACGGCCCCACAGAGGCCTGTCGAGGCGGGCCGTGGCGGTAACGACATATTTGTCTTCCGGTTGTTTTGATCGTTAGTGTCTGCCATTGCAACGTGATATGAGTTTAGACCAGGTAAACACAATGCTCGCCGTTTCGTAAGATCATTTCATTTTTATTCAGTTTCATTCATTTTACAGTTGCCTCGACAGTTTTCTCCAAATTTGGCGGTACTATTTTGAAATGAAAAACAAATTTGACATTTGTTTGGACGACTGATAGCCGTGGATAAATGAACAAATTATTTGACTTAGTTATGCTGCTACCGACTCCGATTTCATACTTCTGCCGACCACAGCCACTGACAAGGATCGATCAACCGTGCCGAACTTGCAGGAGAGCAGAGTAGGTACTTAGGTACGAATAACGCGCCCAGCGACAAAGTGATGAATGATAAGAGATGAAATAAAATGTAACGACTTTTGAGTTGTGACGTCATGCCACAGTGTGAGTGTTTCGGGCACTATAAATCACTAAATCCCGATCTTTTGTTTGGTCTTGTGTCGAAACAGGGACGTTAGAACCGTGGGAGTAATGTGGGGCGACTCGTCCCCACAACTTTGGAGCTATGAATCGGTTCTCACCCGTCTTTTCCGCGATCTTTTAACTCAATATTAGATAAACACGAAATGTGCCTGGGTTTTGTAGAACAAAAGTGCAGTTTTAGCAATAAAAACAAAAATGAAATAAAAGTAACCTGTATTGAATTTGAAACTACGTTCGCTAAATATTTATATAAGACAGGACATTAAATATATTATTAGAACTATTTTTTTGGACCATTTCGCCCCCACAACTTGAAAGTAGTTTCAAGTAGTGTGTCGAAATTTTTGAGCAGAGTAAGACAGACCACCACTCATTTTACAGTTTGCGTTATAATTCTGCCATCTAAGCTGAACACGTTTCTGAAAAGACAGGCGTGTGATGCAACCTGACACATTTTTATAGGTTCACTGGAGCCTGGGTAACGAAGCACTTGTTTTCTCAAAAGCCTTCGGTGTTCAAATACAATTCGTCGACGTTATTCAGTGTGCCTCCAGGGCACTGTTGATAGTTTTATTACAAATTAAAGCGAAACTGGGTTACGTAGTGTCCCAGTGAGAGTTCTATTTTCCAGATACGGTGAGAGTGAGACCGGTCAATGATGTTGTCGAAAGGGCTTCTCTGCTGAAATAGGTTTTCTCTTTCAGTCACATCTGCCACACCGAGCACCAGTTCTCATTTATAATGATATGTTATTCGATATATTATTCGTAGATATTATTCGTGTTATTCGTTGTTAAATTGACACAACGGGATGCAAATTATTCACTCGCTCATAATCCAAATATGTGTTCTTTAAAGTTTTCGGTTACTTGTGTGTTAGCTACTGCTGAACGTTGTTTTGGCTTACTACAACAATACTTTGAATCAGGGCTGCGGAGTCGACAGTATTTGATCGACTCCGACTCCGACTCCGACTCCGGCCTGAGAAAATAGACTCCGACTCCGACTCCGGCTCCGTCTCCGTCTCCGGCCTATATCAGTTAGGCCGGAGTAATACCACATTTTCCGTTTGTATTTATTATAATTATAAACTATATTGGAACAATGATGCGCCGTCAGAGTAATAAGGAGCCGCTGCCGCTCTCGGATATTGTACTTTATATTATAAACATAAACATATATATATATATATGCCGAGTACTTAATGTAATGTGTAATGTATGTAAGCAGAGTACTTAAAGAACACATGCAATTGCACATTGCACATGATGACGTATGTTGGGTAAGAAGGGTATCGCTAGTGTTTGTGTCCGATGCTACTCCAAAGTCAAACAGATAGGGGAAGCAGCTTCTGAGACACAAAAAGGGTACACAGGCGCAGAGGCACCCTACCGCTAACTTATGGCGAAATGGCGGTGGAAGGCCGAGAAGTCCTTAAACACACACCAAATCTGCACACAATCGGCTTAAACGTTCCTCAGATAAACAATAGAGATGTGCACCTCCGCACTTGCAGAGGCATCTCGTTCCTGACTTTAGTCTCTAACCACACACCAGATTTGGGTGCGGCCGCTGCCACCGGCTGCAGGCCATCCCAGTCTGGAGTGAGTAGCGAGCGCCGAAGCGGCTCGAACCAGGCTCTCACTGCCGGTTGGGTCACAAGCCCAGCGCTCTACCAACTGAGCTACAGGGGCGGCATGTACAGAACCTTAGGGCACCCCACCCCGCCAACGATTTGTGGGAACTGGGGGCTGAGCGCCACGTGCAGAGTTAATCCACCCCTGACATGTGGGAAAACGGCGGCTAATGGGTTCGTAGTAACCACTCTAAATTTGGACACAATCGATCGAGCTGTCACGGAGCTTTACAACAAAACACTTTTCAACAACCCTCATGTGGCACGCGCCACGCGCAGTGATAGTCACAACGTGAGCTCAGCTGGCACTGTCTCAAACAGAGTAGGAAGGCTGTAACTCTACTCAGAGAACAAAACTGTTTGTCAATCAGATGTGCGGTTGCAGAAGAAACACATGAGCTTAAAAGCGTGGCTCACGGGTCACTTCGGTCCGGCCCAGGTGGCTCAGCCTCAGATTAGGAGAATCTAGCTTACCTTACTACCTGGGCACTGTGATGGAAATATCAAGCTCACCTACCAAAGATGAGCACTGTGATGGGAAGAGAATATCCAGCCCACCTTAATACCAAAGATGAGCACCATGATGAAAATATCGAGCTCACCTTAGTACCACACCAGACACGAAAATCAGTTCAGACCACCACCTGTCCGAACTGAGTTGGGAAAGCGCATGTTTGCCTTTTCAGCGCCTACGCTGTAC
>JARBER010004250.1:0-12966 GCA_030265075.1 Balanus glandula | reverse complement strand
CGCCACCTCCGCGGGCGCCGCCGCCGCCGCTGCCGCCGCCGCCACCGCCGCCGCCTCTGCCGCTACGTTCACTTTCAATATTCATATATCTACGAAACTTGCAATACGATTACGGCGCCTTAAATAACTCTCATTCAGAAGACACATTGCCAGAAACATGCTTTAAAATTGTATAGATGACACTGACACTTTGAACAGCCCAAGGTCTTTACGAATTTGCACCTTGGCCTGAAACATCATTCACGCTGTTGAGTAACATGTTCTGCGCTCCTTCTCCCCAGGGCTATCTTACAACTTACTTTGGCAAACGGCTCACAGGAAGTGCACGTACTACGTAGGAGCATAAATAAATACTAAAACAGAAACTGCAGCCAGGTGACTAGCCTGCGAGTCCAGGTGTTGCGTTCACCTGTCAATGCTGACGGGAAATATCGATACAAGGAGAACAGGCTAACCATATCGCGGCCATGCATCCGTGAGAGAACCCGTGACCGTGACCCGACAGTGACCAATATAAGTGATTTGTGACCAGACAGGTGGCCGGACCCATGACCGAACCCATGACCAAAGCCGTCACCCGTGACCACTGCCCGCACCAGTGACCTGACCACTGACCAGTGACCAGTACCCTCACCAGCGACAGCCGACAGGACATGTGACTGGCCCTGTACCCTATCCAGGGGCACAGGGACGGCAGGACGGCCGACGTCCAGGGCGGGCCGTGTGCCGTGTGCCGTGTGCTGTGTGACATATGATGTGTGACGTGTGAAGTGTGAAGTGTGACGCGAGACGCGAGACGCGAGACGCGAGACCCGTGACCCGTGACCCGTGACCCGTGACCCATGACCCATGACTGTGAGTCATGGGTCATGGGTCATGGGTCACGGGTAATGGGTCTTTGACAGAACCAATGACCTGCCTCGCACCCGGACCTGTGCCGACCTGTCCAGTACCGGGCACTGGACACAGACCTGGTCCAGTACCGGGCACTGGACCGGCGTGCTGGACCGGCGTGCTGGGCGGGGCGTGCTGCGGCGCGTGCGGCGGTCTCACGTGCCCGCTGATCGATCTTAGCCGGCCGGCCGGCCGTGCTGTGCTCACCGGAGGCGCTGCTGCCTCCCGGGTCCCGGGTCCGGGGCGGCCAGCGGCGGACCACGCGGCACGCGGCCCCGCACCAGCTGCGCCCCACGGCCATTGATCTCTCCGTCCGCGCGGCGTGCGGCGTGGCCTGGCGGCGTGCGGCGTGGCCCGGCGTAGTGCGGCGAGCCGCAGACCGCACCACGCCGGGGCCGGGGAGGGGGAGGGAGTGACAGGCTATCAGCCATATGGCGACTACCGAGTGACGCATGTCTACTAAACTACAGCATATGCACACCTAGATACTGCTGATTCATGGACTTATACACCTACATGCTACGCAATGTGTTTGCTGGTTTGACCGAACGATTTGCATATAGCTGGCTTTGCAGGCACAATGCTAGACAAATATTGCGCATCAATTGTGCCATAAACTAGTGCCCTTCACAGAATAAGGACCGGGATCACAAATAAGGTAGAATGTGTAAACAAATATAGAGTTTCCGGACGATAGGGGGATGGATTGTGCAAATTGCAATGTGTAACCGGGTAAGGGCTAATAACCATATGTAAAACATTTACGTTACTGAATGGCTCGAAGAGCGAGATAGGGAGCAATGTAAGGACGATTTACAAAAGATTTAGGCCAGAACAGACGTTGATATTGATAAACGGGAAAGGGATGTGGATGCTCAACTGCGACCCATGCTGGGCTTTACCCTGCAACAACCATCCACTAATGCCATGCTACTTATACCAATACCTACTTTTACACTTTTACTGCATTATGCAACAGCGGCGCGCAGTCAGCTTTGTGAGAGCAGTCTTGCACCGCCACCTGGCTAGTCGGAGTAAGAGTGCTAGTGAGTAACAACAACAGCTGGATCAACATCGACGTGCAGCAATAGCATCAACGGGTACGGGTATCGTAAGACATGCATCATCGACTAGCATCGTGTACACGTATACGATTCTAGTCGATGAATTCAGACATGTAGGTGGTCTAGTCTTACAAAACCAAAGCAATTTCGAAAACTGGTTTTATATCAATGTGCAAAGATCTAGTTATTGGCTTGGTCTGATTTTTGTGCAGCAGTGGGTGCACCTGAGCATTTTCGTTCTTTCGACACGATTTGTTTTATCTTTGTTCGACGAATTTTGATAAATGTATCATATTCACAGCATCACTGTGAAATTCTGACCTCAATAAAGCCAAAAGCATGGCATATAAAGATATAATTCATCAGCTTTTTCCGAATTGCTTCTGACTTGCCGACCAGTAACCGATGCAAATTTATTTGCATTTCAAAAAGCATATATTGGATCATATGTGCACTTATTTGCAGTTTATAAAAGCTCAATATTGGTACACAATTTCATGAAGTTCGATGCAAATCTGTAGTGTTACCTTTTAGTTTCGATATTAAAATCGGTTGGCGAAACGTCAACCCATTATAGGCCCATTATGAATGAAATTATCGCACTACCTTTTATTTTTATCTACCGTGGTATGTGCAATGCGCATTGTACAGACTTTCCGATAAATCCTAGTACAACTCTGTCTCACGGCCGCCCTGCAGGGCGGACGTGCATGCACCGTGCACGTCAGGTTAGCTGTTTCGCACCGTTAACAATCAACCGTCGCCTGGTGTTGGCAGGACCACACAAGTGACCACATCTTGTCACTGAGACAAAGCACCAGTCAACGACTACATCCTGTCACCGAGACCAGGCACCAGTCACCGACCACATCCTGTCATCGAGATCAGGCACCAGTCACCGACTACATCCTGTTACCGAGACCAGGCACGAGTCACCGACCACATCTTGTCACCGAGACCAGGCACCAGTCACCGACTACATCCTGTCATCGAGACCAGGCACCAGTCACCGACTACATCCTGTCACCAAGACCAGGCACCAGTCACCGACCACATCCTGTCATCGAGACCAGGCACCAGTGACTTCCGACTTTCGAGTCCAGATTCCCATCACCTGTAAATATGAGCTGTTTAAAAGTTAAAACAAAACTACTTAGTAGTCAGTTTTTCTATTGCGTATTGTTTCCTATACCTACCTAAAGCAAGTTTAAGAAATTGTTTTGATTTGGTTGTAAGACTAGACCACCTACATGTCTGAAAAAGCAGCATCCACTGTTATCAACATTAACCCTGCGGTACCTATGCGATGCACACTTATTGATACTGCTTCTATTATGAACGTTATATAAGCAAAAGTCACTGTAACATTGTCGCAGAATGGGAGCGCAACACCATAATGGCAAGTTTCCAGCACAGGGCAGAGCCGGGCTCACATATCGCATGCATGTATGTACATTGTACAATGCATTGTTTTGCCTCTATCAGGCGCCGCATGGACCCGGAATGTAACCTAACCACTGCCAGCCAGTTCAGGCATGCCGCAAGGCCCGCGGGCCTCATAGCAGGTCCAATGCGCATTCTAATGTTACTATGTTTTGCAAGTCAAGGAATGCACATGCATACTCGCAGACTAAAATTACGGGGATATTCATAGACGGAGATAATATATTGTTGGAGATTGGTGCATTGATTTGTGATTGAGGACGAATCGCAAAAGGTTCACTTCGTTGCAAAACATGAAAAAAACAGCAAACATCACACAAACGGCGATATTTCGGTGTTTGCAATTTGACGTCTTGTCGCAAGTTTGACGTCTTCTTGCAGTCAGCATTCATCTTTTCAACCTCGACGCGGCTGGGCGTAACAAGAGCCACGCCGATACCACTGGCATTTATCGATTACGGCTGAGCGTACCGAGCTGTAAGCCCGACCGATACCATTGAATTGAAATTCCTCGATATTCGTGACCAGGATCAAGGTCAGCGCGTAAAACGGGACCGGCATTCCTTCTCCCAGCCCGTCGCTCCGCCGAGCTGGGAGCCGAGAGCGCATGTGACCGGATCGTACCGCCACTACACCCCACAGAGAGCGCATGTGACCGGGCCGTACCACCGTATCGCAGAGGCGGCTACTCCAGCCGGCATCGAGCCTCACGAGTGTAGTGTAGCACGTGGACTGGACGTGGACCGACGAGTGTAGTGTAGCACGTGGACTGGACGTGGACCGACGAGTGTAGTGTGGCACGTGGACCGGACGTGGTCCGACGAGTGTAGTGTAGCACGTGGACCGCGTGGACCGACGAGTGTAGTGTAGCACGTGGACTGGCGCCGGCGGCGTCATGAACAAATGGGACCAACGTACGAACGCGTCATTCCTAGATAGTGATCAAGATAGATACACACACGCCACTTGTGACGCCTCACAGCTCCAACGGAGAGACGTTTGTGAACTCGACGACAATGTGCCACACAAATCATTTTTGGATACTAATGCCACCAAGATAAGCACATATATAAAAGAGTATTTTTTATTTCTTATTTCATTTATTTTTTCAATTATTATTTCATATTTTAAAGAAACGTACCAGTTCTTATGCATATTTTCCTACTCTTGTGGTCTTCTTGTCTCAAATATTCGACTCTGACACCCCTGAAAAATGGAATTTTGAAACACTGTCACAGGACCGCGTGACCCATCACGCTCTAACGGAGACGGATCGGACCGGAAATGGCTGGCGACGGAGACGTCGGTAGTTCCCGTAGGAATTTCATTCGGTCGCGTCGTGGCCGGCGGTGGAGCGGTAACAGCCCAATCGAGGTCCGGTTTCGACAGCCTTTTCTCGGAAAGTGGCACGATAAAGTGGCCCAGTATCGAGAGACTCACTGCTGTTCTATATGTAGAACAGTCTCGTCAGAATCAGCCCAACCGGGGACGTAGTTGTAAATTCAAAGTAGTGGGCTGATCCTCACAACGGACCATCCAGAGAAATCCGAAACTTGCCAGTCAAGAGGTAATTTTAGCAGCTTGGTTCCACTGAGCCGTCTCGTCCCTTTGTGCCACACCACGCCTTCCACGAATACAGCTGATAAATGCGTCACAGTTGCCATTCAAACCAGATAATCCAATTCAACTAGCGAACCAACTAACACATCGCATATTCATGGAACAAGTCCGTCGTGCATTAGTCATGTAACAGTTTTAGACCTCGTCCAACACAGAGAGTGCGTCATATCGCTGACTACGCCACTCCAGTGCAGGCCAGGATGACCCCGCCGCGCGCCCCCGCCCGTGAAGCAAACATATTCGAACGTGACCGGCCGCGGGCCGCGTGAAATCTCTGACGTCACGACCGCCTCTCTAATTGGCGGCGGCCTCGGTCGGACCGTGATGACGTCATCAATCAGATCGGCGTCCTGTTTATAGCACCCCGGCCGGGATGGGAGCTCGGTGGTGTGCTCGCCCACCCACCAGCAGCAGCGTACCCCGAGGGTGGAGAGAGGTCTCTGCTCTGGGTGGTAATCTTTGATAGACATTGGTTCGGAATTCGCATATGTTTGTGGAATGTTATCATCATAAATGCGTCTTTTTTACTTAGCCTAAATACACACTTAATGCACAGACCCACTCCTTTATGCATGATTGCCCTGGCTTCCGTCAAAACTTGCTAGTCTCATTTTCTTTTGTCATCGTGACTGATCGATGGTAAGTGATAGCTAGGTCACGTGGGCGATAAGGTAAAGCATGTGAAGTTGTCTTACAATCCGAAGCAGTGGAAAGTTATGAACACCGGACACAACTATTCAAAGAATCTCGAACCATTCGTCATCAGGAGAAACGCCGCGCGCAAGCAGCTTATTCAGTGACTGGACTGTTGCCGCCAGGGTCAGGGTCGCGGGGAGGGAACACTGTACTGATCAGACTGACCTGTGGCCGCCGGAGGGTCGCGGGGGAGGGAACACTGTGCTGCTCAGACTGACCTGTGGCCGCCGGGGGTCGCGGGGGAGGGATGATAAGACTGACCTGCGGTCGCCGGGGGTCACGCGGTGTCGACACGCGGACGACGTGCACCTCCTGTCCTCGTGGCGACACTCGCCGGCTGAAGCAGCCCGACGACGGCACCCGCTGGAGGTGACGCGCCGAGAACGGCGACGCCGCCGACGTCAGCCGGCCCACCACGCACAGGTCCGGCTCTGCGGAGACAACAGAGGCATGGTCAGGAGGGTCAGTAGTGCCAAAACAGGTCCTGGCCAGCACCAAACACAACAGCGAACACCGAGGAAGAGGTGGCAGATCATATGATGAAGGATCGTCACGAGAAGTGAGGAAGGACAATGTTAAATTTGTGTCTCGTCTTGAGAGGCCGCCTATGCTGAGGTTACTTATAATTTGGGCTTTTCTCAAAATAATTTCAAAAGGAATAATTTGTGATCACAAAAACTACCAAGCAAACAATATTAAAGTAAAAAAAAAAACTGGTCGAAAGTTAAGAGGCCTAGCTACCTATCCCACCCCTACTTGTTCCTTTAGCTATGGTCACAGGAGCTAACAGTCACCATTGCCAGATTAAGTAAAAGGTCAAAAAGATCTGTGGACTTTCTACTCGGTCATGTCAATTGGTGAGAAGAAAAATAAAACTGAGTATGGGACAGATGGTATACGGGCAGTTGGGTACCCGGTCGTTCCGCCCTGGATATCCGTGCCAGCTCGGTCAAGGCTGACCAGGTGTCTCAGAGCTATCTGTCAGAGCTCTCAGCTGTCAGCTCTCAGTTGTCAGAGCCGTCGGCTGTCAGCTATCCGTCAGTCACACGGTGCACCGATCCCAGGTCAGGTCACCTGGCTGTGACCGATCCCAGGTCAGGTCACCTCCTGGCTGTGACCGGGTGAGGTCAGGTCACCTCCTGGCTGTGACCGGGTGAGGTCAGGTCGCTTCCTGGCAGTGGCCGGGTGAGGTCAGTTCACCTCCTGGCTGTGACCGGGTGAGGTCAGGTCACCTCCTGGCTGTGACCGGGTGAGGTCGGGTCACCTCCTGGCTGTGACCGGGTGAGATCAGTTCACCTTCTGGCTGTGCCCGGGCAAGATTAGTTCACCTCCTGGCTGTGACCTGGTGAGGTCGGGTCACCTCCTGGCTGTGACCGGGTGAGATCAGTTCACCTTCTGGCTGTGCCCGGGCAAGATCAGTTCACCTCCTGGCTGTGACCGATCCCAGGTCAGGTCACCGGGCTGTGACCGGGTGAAGTCAGGTCACCTCCGGGCTGTGACCGGGCGAGGTCAGCGATCCGCTGTGCCGGATAGGGCGTGCTCTGGGCTGGCATACGGCGGCGGCCGGCATTCCTGACATAGCGCGGTTGCTCGGTGACACCGGCCGATATGGCAGGACACGACACGCGCCGAGCTGGCCTTCATTATAGATACAACATGGCCGCCGGCAAATTAAGGCGACGCGTCGTCACCGTGCCGCTGCCGGCCGCCGTGATTCATAATAGAGCCAGTGGCACGCAGCGGTCACCCCCGGCGGCACGGCATTGTCACCTACTGCCCCGGTGGCACGGCATTGTCATCTACTGCGCACTCCCAGCACCACGCGCTAATAGATGGGCGCCACAGAACAGTGGCTTCGTCGAGTGACTAACAGGTCGCTTGTGGATATATCTACCGTGACGAAAGGCAGTCATAGGAGCGGCAAAAGTAAAACAGGTCCGTAAACCACGAACTGCTATCTGACGTTATATCTGTGTAGTTTGAATCAACACAACTAAATGCTTCAGTAAAACAAATAAGTGGCAGCCGGACATCACTCCACACCTCAAAAAACGTTCATGGGCATAAATGACGACAGCAAATCTAGCCTAACTGGCAACCATTCCCATTTTGAGAAGCATCCAAAGGCAAAATGCAACAAGGACTTACTGTAAAATGTCAACACTTTTAGGTGTCCGTCGAAAAACACCTCCAAGAAACATAATTACATATTTGAAGAAGCATTTACACAGCCGATACTAGGAATATTTCGACAAACAGATTCCTTCTGAGCAATGGTACCGCATACCGGGAATTAAATGTATCTGACATTTTGCAGCCCGTTTTTCACGACATTTATACGTCGTCGGCTGAGCGTCCACGACCGCAGCGATGTCAGCGACAACTCAATCGCACACTGCCATTGCGTCATCACACGGCGCCGTTTCCAGAAGCAATCCGACCGGTACACGGCGAAAAATCCAATAAACGCGCCACGCGATCACGGAAACTTTTCAATCTCAGCTATACGAGCAGCACATGCGCATCGACAACATTCACTTATCGCAAGTCGGTGAATCTGGTGTCTGTGTACATTTTCGATAAGTAAACGGTCTCTGTGTGCCGTTTTCTATCGCACGATTCGCGCAGAGTTCGTGACGGTGCAGTGAGTATTTGCTGATTTTTTTCACACCTGCGGCTCACGCCGTCGTATGATTTGGCAGGCCGTTTTCCTGCAGGGTGCCTGCCTAGTAACAGTGGGCCGCCGTGCGCAATGGGAGGTTCCGGTGGCCCGGCCGGCGGTCCGCTGTGGGCGGTCGACGGAGAGGGTGCCAGCTCAGCACAGCGCGGAGCACAGGTGCGCGCCCGGGGCAGTGTGGGGACCGGTGGGCCGCGTGGGACCTGTGGGCCGCGTGGGACCTGTGGGCCGCGTGGGACCTGTGGGCCGCGTGGGACCTGTGGGGCCGCGTGGGGCCGCTCTGCAGGTCGCCACGTCTCCTCCTTTGTCGACCGCTGCTCCGAAGCAGCCCACAGTGACGCACTCAAGGACACTTTGATGCTATCGTGTCCATTCAGTTGCCGAAGCCTCCCGCGCGACGGCTCCCGATTTAGACGAAACAATAGAGCGGTTAATGCGTCTAAAAAAACTGTAATTTCATACAGGCTTAACAATGTGCAAAACGTAGGCTTATTACGAAGACCGGCAAGCCAACGGTGCTCAAGTTTAACATTCCTGGAATTGCACGTTCTATAGCCCACTATGCAGAACAGCAGCTTAATGTCGAACAAAGTTTCACTGCAACGTTCCTCCGAGTGTCAGACGTTTGAGTCAGCTGCCAGCAGAGCCCTTCATGGGACATATTGTCAGCTCCCATCCCATTCCATCCCATTCAGCCGGATCAAAATCCATGCCGTTCCATATTCATATTTGATTGCGCTCCCATTTCCATCCATTTCCACAAAGCTAAGCGTATTAACTGTTTTTAGTGCTAAAAAATAATATTGTCTGTCTCATTCCAATCCAAATCCATTCCATTTCCGTAAATTCCTAAAACGTTTGTCCCATTTCCCTCCATTTCCATTCCATTTCCATATCCATATGGAATTTCCATTCCATGAAGGGCTCTAGCTGCCAGCTTACATAACGCCAACTCGCACGGCCGCCCGTTCCACAACTGAACGTGACAACTCACACATATCGGGGCGGAGCGTACTGAACTTCCCAGGCTCATCTGCCCACACGGCACGCCGCGGCAGCCGCCGGGCCCACCCACGAGGTGGTCCCGTCTGTCACCTCACCTCGCAATACGGCGGGCGCTGGAAAACGAACAGTGGACGTCCTACTCTGACTACGTGCCAACGACTGCACGACCGAAGTCCCTGCGAAGCTACGACCAATTGCTTCACCACCGGCGATACTGTGGTCAACCTTGTCAACATTCGCTCACTTCGGAGAACTTCGTGGCAAAGAGACACCGTACACTTATTCAACCCGACGTTTGAATTTGTTTCCCAAATAAATTTGATCCGTAAGTGATGCATGTAAAAGGAGGGTGTCAGTGTTGTTAGATCACCAGTCGCTATGACACCTGACAGTAGTCAATAGTCATGACCTCGACAGTTGTCCTTAGCTCTTGGTATCAGACTAGTATTATACACGTAACGGTAAAGTAACCCATAGAAGCAAGCTAGCGTTTCCGACAAGCAGGAGTAACATCTCGAGCCGCACCTGGGTTGATTTATACTCAAGGGGAAGTCATGTATCGATATCTAGCAGCTATCCAGTAACTATATAAGCAAGACAGTACTTACCGTCGGCGGCGGCGGCGCTTTGCGGCACGCCGAATGCCGCCATCCAGAGACACAAGAGAACTAAGGACGCTACCATCGCCTCGCTGTCGGCCCGTCAGTCATCATTGTCCGCCAGCATCTGAGGACCAGACAAGACACGTGTCATCAACACAGCCACAGCCATCAACAGTAAGCAGCCAGCGGGCAGCGGTCAGCGGTCAGCGGTCAGTGGTCAGCGGTCAGCGGTCAGCGGTCAGCGGTCAGCGGTCAGCGGTCAGCGGTCAGCGGTCAGGGTCGGCCTGTCTCTGATAATCTGCTGTAGGTCGTCACCCGACCGACGTCAGCTGACTGGTTCAGCTTTCTCCTCTCCATCTCAGTATACCAAACAACGGGCCGAAACAATAGCCCAGGATAGGGATATCCAATAACTGATGATGATATTGTTATCTGAAGCTTGTCTCATGTTTATGAGGTGCATATTTTTTACTAAAAAATAAAACCTTGGCATACTATTGATCATTTTTATAAATATTTTCACAATCGTGTCTATAATCATGCCAGGGACCATCCCTACCATAAACCATGGGTATTCTATATCCGATATCGATGTCTTTAGTTAGATGCAGGTGAAAGCTGGGACCGATGTTTAGGAAGAGGTTTGGGCTGGACAATGTTTCTCACAATGTATTGCAATGCAGGTTCAGCTGGGGTTTCTCAAATGAACCCTATGCCATGGTATACGCGGTACCTGCGTCTATGTTTAATATTTATGATTTGATGAGACTGTCTAGACAATGGATTTTCTATGAAACTGGCTCATGGTCAAAGATATAACCGAGAGTCACAGAACAGGGATCAGCCTGGATTCGAGACTACCTTCTCGTTGTTCATTGAAAGCATTGATTAGTGATTGAACGAAGGATTGGAGGGAAGGTCCATTTAAACAGACTGAATATGATAGATGTGTTGTTTTGGTCTTGACGACATTTGCAATCAATATAATCTACGTCAATGCCGAATAGACCGCATTGCTCTTATTCTGGATTCCCCTCACCGACGGACTGAGTCGAGCTGGTGTACCTAGTGCTGCCATCTATGTAGCATTGTCTGAACCAGGGATCTCGATAGGCGAGACCAGAAGCTTTCAGAATCAGAACGCTGATTAGTTGTGCTCGATTAGCTTTGTTTTTATCATATTACGTTAAACGGAGAACCGAATATTACTAATGCGTTATCTAAGCTTTCCTTGATTTACATTAATGGAGACCACATCGGTCAGATTACCTACACTAATAAAACTTTAACTTAATAGGAATACCTGTGCAAAATAGTGCTATCTAAATAATATAATAATTACCTAGGTACCGACGTCATGGTATCAAAGTGCAACGTCAACGTTATAATATCTGGAACCTATCTTCTGAAAACTTTTGATAATTTTATTAATTGAGTGCTGAGTTCATGAGCTGCTTGTAATAGCATCTTACCAGCAACAACATCTTAGACAAGTGTTTCCAAATTTGGGGATTAATTCAATTGAGGCGATGAAGCCTTCAGGTGGGACAATAACGGCAAATGACCAGCTAAGTGGGAGATTATAGTATAGCTAATCTTTTTTATCATTGGGACAACACTTATCATTTTATCTCAGCTTATATTTCTCCGGCGCAAACCCCTTATACCGTTATTTATTTGCGTAGAGTTGATTAAAGATAGAGCTCGAATGGTGATTATTCGTCCTTGCTGTAAAGGAAACGAATTCGGAAGTAACATTATGGAGCACGTTTATTGCGGAATATAGCACAGTGCATGTAAATAATAGTAAATTTATGTCTGAGGTACGGAGGAATGAGTCATTCTGGTCACCAAAAACTATCAATTAAACTTCAACACCGATTAACACTACCCGACGGCCGACACTATGAGGTTACGCGATACGCATATACGGTATACGCATTTTAACTGGTGTTGATATTTCTGCTCCTAGATGGCACTAGCAGTAGCAAACGCCTAGAGGTATGCTGCACCGCGTAGCTGAATGCCTGATGCTGCGGCCCGCATAATGGGGAGCGAGGAAGGGGAAGAGACAACGAGTCCTTCGGTGTTTCAAACGGGTGGCCATACCCTTGATATTGGGAACCACTGCATTAGACTTATCTTCCTTCGCACTTATCCATTCACATTCGTATATTATAGGTATTCGGTAAAATTATTAAAGTGGCTGACTCCTCAATGAGAGGAATGAGAAGTGAGGACTGATGAATCTTCAGTCCTCTCACATAAATGTTTGATATTTCCATTTTAGCATTCTCATTCACGTCTAACTTAACACCATATTATCATACCACGGTAATTTGCACTGTCCGCTATTTTACCCGGCATTGGCGGGGGTCTCAGCCAAACGCCATTGGCTGGGTAGGGGAAGGGGGCAAAAAAACACCCCCCCACCTTATCTTCCAAACCAATATTTTTTATTTGTTAACTTTTTTGTGCATCAGCAACAGGTAACGCAAATGACAGCTGAAGTCAGAGTTTTAAAATACACACACACAGGTACACACAGTAAATCACATCATCGTGACGCTTCTATATAAAAACGACCTTTTGACCTAAAAGCGCCGAAAGAACGGTTAAAAGAGTCGGCATCTGGGGGACACAAAACAGTTAAAATGCTGTACCACCCTGACAAAAGGTCGCGCTTCTCCGCATCCACTCGGGCAAAAGGCACGTGGATCAGCTGGGTGCTGGCGTCTCTTGTGACCCGCGCAGGTACAGGCCACAGGAAAATTCACTGCTGGTACTACTGTAGACGGCTAAAACCTAGCGGCGTTTGTTCCTAACAGTAGATATGTTTGCGAACCTCAGCGGTATATCTCCGTCTTACACATAGTCAGCCTCCTTTTACTTTTCACTATTCTACACTGTCAAAAACAATCAGGATTTTCGAAAAACCTGATTCTCTTCCCACTTCAGTGCACTG
>JARBER010004139.1:0-12967 GCA_030265075.1 Balanus glandula | reverse complement strand
GATACTGGTATCTGTACATTGTATAATACAATGCTCACAGTACTTCAAGACTCGAGACTGCCAAGACTCAAGTTGACAACAGGACCCAATAGCGACTGCATCAGCTCCAGCGGGGAGGCCCGAGCTCGGAACAAGGGTCAGATGTCCCGCGGCAGATGACTGCGGGAACTGCCGCTTATTCACTCCACCACGGGGGTCCGGATATGACAGGATCCGCACACCGGCCCTTTGAAGCGGCCGGCTAAACGGAATGAACATCCTCCAGCCACCACGGTGAATAATGGTTTGCAGATACAAGCACGACGGGCGTGCGCTAGCATAGATGATGCATGTTGTAATATCAAATAAGCGGGTGTGCGTTAGCGAAGAATGATGCTGCGTGCTGCAACATCAAGGCATGACACAACAAATGCAATATAATGAGGATGCGGCGGTGGTAATGCATTTAACTGGCTTTCAATAATTACTCATGTTTGAACTGAAATTCGTGCCAGTTTAAGTGACCTATATATTTAGCCTCACATCTCAATTTGGCTTATATACCTAGCAAAGTTGCCGCCCATTGCACTCAGCGTTGTGCCCCCTGCGTCCCTGTCTTAATCTTCGCCTTGTGCAGCGCGCAACCACCATCTGCGGCGCCTGCGCGGCCCGTGCAGACGCGCGGTAACGATGTGCGCCACGTTGCCAGACGCTGCGCCATAACCGCCGCAGCGCGCCATAACCGGCGCCGGTGCGGAGCGGAAATGCCGTCCCGTGTAGTACGGGGAACGGCGGCCGGAGGACGGGACGGCGGCGGGAGGTGGCGGACGGTGGCGGGAGGTGGTGGGCGAAGGCCGACCGCCGGCCCAAACGGGTCAGCAGACTCTTCACTGGGGCTAGAGGTGTGGATAGAGATGTGGGAAGAGCTGGGCAGAGCGGGGAGTCGACGAAAGAGGGAGGTAGATGTTGAATGGAAGAGAGTGATGAAGAGTAAACTAATGAGGCATGTAGACAGTGGGTAGGAAGGGTTGAAGAAGAGGGACACGTGTATGTTTACAGTGCAGGCGTCGCGACAAGAATATGAAATATGAATAATGAGAAACGCCAGAATACAATTACACAACGAGGAATATAAGAACATGAGGGAAGCAGAACCGCAAACTGAAGGAAAACGTGAGGCAATGAGAAGACCTTAGCACGGGGGCATAAAAGGAGAAATATGATGCGCGATCGACGCACTGTAATAAAGTGAGCACACGGACGGATAACTACATAAACCGAGACACGGGTAAACGCCTGCAGAGCAACATAGCGGGCCTCGGATGAGCATATGTGTTGGTAAATGATGACGCCGTTAATTAGCGGTACCGCGGACGTGTGGGCAGCGCGGTGGCCGGGGGCGGTGGTGAAGCAATCGTCTAATAACAGCCGAGACGACGAGGATACCGATGGAATAATTTGAGCCCTGCGTGAGAAGAGTAGCTTAATAAGCGGGCAGGAAGCGTGGGCAGTAACGCATAGCTGGACATTTATGGGCGGTGCTTCGCGCGAGAGAAGCGCATCAAATCAATATGGCGAGCGCAAATGCCTGATATGTGGAGATGGTATGTAGGAGCGTTGGTGGATGATGATGGTTCGGGTTAACGGGCACACAGCACAAGTTGGATGAATAAGACGAGTGAGTACTGAGGAAGGCTTGAACAGAAGAGGAGAGAAAGGAAGTAAGTTGGAAAAGGGTTGCTGGTTGAAACAAAGGGCTTGCGGAAGAGTAGAGAGGGTTTTAGAAAGAGTTAAGACAAAATATTTGGAAGGCTGTGTAAAAGGGAGAAACAGTTGACGAAGGGGATAGCGAAAAAAGGTTGCGCCTAAAAGGAAAAGCGTTGGCGAAGGACGAAAGGGCTGCAATGAGGTCCAATCTTTGGCGAGAGAGTTGAGAAGAAGCGAAGGTTGCCGAAATCGAACCTAAGAGGAAGTGGCTTGGTGAAAGTCGACTGGTCCAGGCTCTATCTCTGTCATGTCTGACGGGTCACGCTTCAACAAGCCGCGTTCGAGTCGCGCCGTGACGACGCAAATTACGTCACTGCAGGTCCAGCCGTCCGAGAGTGGTGATCGGAGCAGAGCCGGCCACGCGGCCAGCCGACGCAGGCAGGGACGGTCGGCCCGACACAGTCCACTGGAGGCCCTGCACGTGTCCTGGCGACGCGTTTCACACGCGCTAACGACACATTGACGTGACTGATGCAACCGAAACGCCATGACGTCACTGGAGCGTGACGTCACAAGTCACGCCGGTCACGCGGCACGATAGCCCAGACAACAGACTGAGAGCATGACCCAATTCGGTCTTAAGGGCACGATGACAGGAGACGCGGTGTTCCCAAAGGCAGAGTGACAGCATATGACTAACGGGAGAATGAACGCTCCGCCAAGGCAGAATGAGCGTTTGACCTCATTTTTATCAGAGGGCAAGAAGTGAGGCATTTCCAGGGGACAAACATCCGTTCAGTTAACGAAAGTGTGTGTGTGGAGGGGTAGGGGCATGCCGGTTTTGCGAGGCAAAAACGGGTGTGATAACAGTGAAATCTACCAGAATCAACACTGTGAGTTTAACATGCAGCACGCAGAGCAGTATGTATATCTTTGTCGAGGCACACGAAAACACAGAGTTGACTAATGGTTAATGAACGGAACAGGTGGACGGTAATGCACAACTACTTTTTTAAATGATATGTTGGAGCAGACAACAGCAATGACACCAGCATTATTTACTCTCGCGCCACCTGATTCCGGTCCCTTTCCGCCAACTGCTAGCGTCCCCTCTGCAACATCACCGTATCTCTTGTCATATCAATGTCCGCGTGTAGGGTCTGCCCCTTGTATTTCACCCCTGCAACAGCTCCACCCCGCAATGTCGGGCCGATAACGGGGACCGGCGTCCCCGCCCGTCCGCCCCGGTCGGAGCCGTGGTGTATCGAGTCACGACTGCGGCGATACAGCGCCGCTGTCAGTCACGAACGGCGACACAGGTCACCAGCGGTCAGCAGATGCCCTCCGCGATACCCTGTCTGTCCCCACCCATCCAACCTACCGCCCGCCACCCTCCCTCTCATCCACCGCTCCCTAACCACTCACCCGCCGGCCGCCACCTCCCCGCTCGACTGAGAGCGCCCGCGAGCAACGTGTGCATCCACGGGCGGAGCCAGTGACTTGGTTTGCTAATTGGGGTTTCATGACACAATAACTTTTTGGTTATTCGGGGCTGAAGGATCCAGGGGTTATAGTGACCTTAGTTCTATGCACTGAAACATCTCGTGATTATCACTAGGTAATATATAAGCTACTTTAACCAGAAAAATGGTTTTAGATAAACAATAAACGCGCAGAAAACAAACTTATCGAACAATATTTCATTCCAGAATTGTGTATGACTTTGGTGATTGCCCCCCCAAAAAAAAATTCCCGTTCTGGATCTACCCTTGCGCACATCCGCTCACTCTGTTGCACAGTCCAGCGTTCACAGCTAGTGCACAGTTAGTGCATGCCCGCGGGCGGAACGGGCGTCATGACAGGTCGACGATCATATCACTGTGCATCCAGTGATGCTATCACTGTGCATTGTTCCGGTGACGTGGGGTCGCATCCTCCGCTGTAATTGTTCCGCTAACTGGGCCGCCGTGGGGAGGGCGGCTGTGGCCTTGACTTTGATCTCCCACCTGGGCAGACTCCGGTGTGACTGAGGGGAGGGGAGGGGAGGGGGAGGGGAGGGACAGCGGAACTGGAGGGAGGGAGTGTAGTGAGGGGAGGTCCCGTCGCTGCGATGTCTGGGCACACTGGACGGACAGGGTGAGGATAACGGGATGGACAGGGCAGTAGTAGGTAAAGAGTGCCCCGGTAAACAGAAGCAGGAGGGGACAGGACCAGGAGGGAGAGGGGAGAGGAGGAGAGGAGGGAAGAGGGGGAGAGGAGGGGAGAGTGACTCAATATATAGTACAATGACCACTATCTCGTGGACGACCTTGCCAAAATACAACTATGCAAAACAAAGGCTAATCAGCGCATACAAAATATTATAAAAAATAATCACTCTTTGGCTGCGCATTGCAAACAAAGGACCATGCTTCAAAATTATGTGAAGGTCACCAGGAACCCAAGGTTGCCACAAGCAGAACCAACCCGCCCACCTCAAAAAGCGTGCGTGGGCGCCGTGCAGGGGTGGGCAAGTGTCAGGCCTGACGCGGCCAACCTACCTCTGGGTCTCGTGCACTAGCTGGAGGGTCCTGCGACTCCGATCTTCGGGAGCGGCTCGGTGCACGCTGGGGAAAAGAAGCCGACCCCGGTCAGCCGACCGACGGCCCCAGCCAGAGCCTCGCAACCTCCGCCGGCAGCAAGGGCTGAAAGCCGTGTCGCTAGCGTGGGAGTCGCACCCTTCGTGCCGACGGAGGTGCGCGGCTTTGACTTGTGCGACAGAGGTGGTTCAAAATCATAGGGCATGCGGTGCATTGTAAAGCGGTGCACAGCAAATCAACAGTGAAAACAAACGTACAACTGAACATAATCGCATGCGAAGCCGCGGCACAGATGAGCACCAGGAGGAGCAAATCAATGGACCGAAATCATAAAGTGTAGCCAATGTTCATCCTGATCGCTAAAACTCAACAACCTTACCTTTAACTGGTTAAATGTGCTCAACGAACGTCACAATAGGACTTCAAGGCGAAGCACGGTACAATAGAATATCTCGACCGTCATTTTGAGTCGTCATGACAGCATACCAAGTGGTCCGTCTGTTGTATCCTATCCTCAATGTCGGCATATGTGTGTCTGGTGATATAGTACCGTAGCTACTCGGCTATCTGTATGTATCAAACGTCGTGTGTATCCCACGTCTGTCCCTTAGCCTGGACGTCAGGCGTTCATCAGCAGGAGAGTGGGTCGGTAAGGCCCACTTACCGTATGCCAGTTGGCCTCTGCCAGACCATCCATTGGTCAGGGCAGTAGGCCGGCGACAGCGACAACCATCGGACATCCGACGGACAATCCATTACACCGTTACCAGACGATCAGGATAATTCAGAGACACCCACTCATCCATGCACAACTCACACAGAGTTCACCCTTTACGAGGACTCGCAGGGCTGGCACAGAGGACTTATCCACGAGTATCGTACAGTTTACGGTTTCACAACTGGACCACACGTACGTCTAATTTTACGAAGAGCGCATTAAAGACTAACGAAATCAAAGAAATATGTCCCAATACTCCACGGAAAAGAATGAGAGCTTCAATTAGCACCATGGTCCTGAGAGGATAAGGTGTTTGGTCCACAAACCAAGAGATCAAGAAAGAACATCAATACTGCAAGAGACTTTCACGGAAGACACATTTAATTACAATCTCATATTCTCCACACATTCTGCAGTCCACACAAAGCCCCACAGACCACACGCATTCAACATCACACTTACCAACTCACCACTTCACAAGAAGACTCGCACAGACCTCACCCCGTCACCCCTTCCCAAGCCCCCGCCTCCCCCAGGGCGCCAGCGCCTCTCACCTTCTTCTCCACCAGAGTCTCACAGCGGCGGCTCTTGCAGATCTGATGGCTGCGCTCGTTCTTGCAGGGCGCGCAGGAGCCGCAGTTCTCCTTGGTGTGGCAGCCGGTGCAGTCCCCGCAGCGCTTCCTCTTCTTCTTCGGCGGCTTGTCCGACACGTTCACCGACGGCGTCGGCTCCGACTGCGGCTGCGACATCGGCGAGGCGTAGGCAGGCTTGGGTTCGAGCAGGTCACTTGAGGTCACCGAGCTGACTTGGGCGGACGGCTCCGTGACCTCGAGCCTGGGTGACGAGTCCTCTTCTGGGCTGGTGTCGTCGGCGCTGGGCTCCGTGGGCTCAAAGGGCCGCTTCGGGGCGCGCTTCGACTCGAGTTGGGTGAGGACCGGTGCGGCAGGTTCGTGTCCAGGGAGCGCGAAATGTCGCGGGGAGCCGGCCATCCGAGTCTGACTGAACACCGACCCAGAAGGCGCTGGAGCGCTGGCCGTCGTTGACGTCGACGCGAGCGACGACATCAACGACGGTGTCGAGGTCGACGCTGTTGCCGCCGCCGAGAAGGCCGCTGCTCGCTCCTCCAGCTGGTCCATCTCCCTCAGCGCCGACTGCATCGGGTACTGCCCCGGCAGCTGCAGGGTGCTGAACCCAGGCAGTGGACTGCCTCCGGCCGGCGGCGTCGCGAAGCCAGCCACCACCCCAGGACCCGAATGTGGCGGCGGCGGCGGCGACGCGAATCCCTGATAGCTGCCGAACATCAGCTGCTGGCTGGGGTCGGACCTCTCAGCCGACTCCCAGGGCCGGTACGCGCCGCCCGAGGAGTCGCTGCCCTCTAGCGGCCGGTCCATGAGCCTGGAGCCCAGCCCCTCGGAGAAGAGGCCGTCGTCGCCGGGGCCGTAGGCGGCGTCGAACGTCTGGAAGGCCATGGCCTCGTGGTGTCGCCGCGACGCGTCGGCGCCGGCGTGGTGGCTCGGCGGCTGCGCGCCACTGCTCATCGCCACTCGACGCGCGTCTGCAAACGGATAGACGGAAAACGGTCAGAGCGGAACCGGACGGCGGTCAGAGCGGAACCGGACTAACCAGGCTCCGAAAGCTAGCGTTTTTCCTATTTTTGCTGACGCACACCAACTGTATGTTTATACTTCTGCGCGTCGGCAGTTATCTCGCGTGAACGAAGGATGCGTCGCCCGCCGCGAGCGTCGTGAAAATGCAAATATGCGCCGCTGGCAGGGGAAGTAATCCATCCGCCAATCGGAGCCAACGAACCACCGACGGGGCGTTAATCAATGTCGGAACGGAGCAGCAGCGACCGAGCGTTAATCAATGTCGGAACAGAAGAGCGCGACACGCAGATGGGAGATGGGAGCCGGACGAGCACTGAGCAGTGCCACTGGTCCTCCGAGCCGGGAGATACACAGACAGACAGACATACAGACAGATAGACAGAAGAGGACTGGAGACTGCCCATTGCCCAACAGCAATGACTACAACTGAGGAAAGCTGAGTAATGTTCAAGAGCAATGGCTAATTGGAAAATAACCAAATGGACACATTTGGTTATGCAAACTAATTCAATTTATCATGCATTTTCAGATTAAGAGCGCTCCAACTGCGAATTCAATCCGAGCACAAGTCCACCCAGCGCTTCTATAATACAGGACATCAACAGCACAAAAAAAAAACAGAAAACCCAGCGACGAACTTGTATCCCATGGACCGCCCTAGGGCATCCTCCCAGCCCACTATCTCCACAGCGCGATACATTTGGCAATCTCTGAGCTTTGCCAGCCATCTCGCATCGCCTGCTTGGCGGCGGTGGTGTATGCCGCAGCTAATCGATTTCACGCTTGCTCGCGCACAAGCGCGTCGGGTGCCTTCACATGAGCGGACAGCCTGATGACGCCATCATGTTCTCGTCAGCCGCGGCGTCAGCAGCAAGCGCCTCCATGGCGGAGGATGCGTCTCCGGCGCGCCACATTCATAGCCAACGAGAATAAGCAACGCCCGAGAGATTTGTGTGCCCGTGTTGCTAGTTGAGGTGACGAGCTTGTTTGCTTGTTTATTGAGGTTTAGGGCGCGTCGACTCCTAAGGCCATTTTGCGCCCATAGATGACGAGGGTAGTGATAGATGGCAGTCAGAATATATTACATGTGGATAGTTTGGAAAGTAAATATTTAAATTTGGCGCGTTCACGTGGATCTGTTGACTTGCATTGATGTAATCATTGCAATCAAGAAAACATCGTATTTCCTGGTACTGCATTAACGGAACAGGAGAGACAACTGTCGTCTCACTGAATGACCCTACATGACCTCCCATGCCCCTGTCCTGGCCGCGCCACTGCCGCGTTGACCTCCCATGCCCCTGGGCTGGGCGCGCCCCTGCCGCAGTGACCCGGTGACCCGTGTCCCGGCGGTGTAAACATCGCGGTCACCATCTGCTCATCGCCATCACCGGTGCTGCCCGACAGCGCGTGCACTTCTTGCCGGCCCGTGTTGTGGTCGGAGCGGCGGCAAAAACGCCCGGTGTGCGCCCCATTTGGCACCTCGCCCACAGTGCACCGTCACGGAGCATGGTGACGTCACCGGACCATCCGTGACGTCACTGGCTAGGATCGGCGGCAGTAGTGGTGAGCGGGGAAATCTCGGCACGAGGGAGCGGGGAGGACACTCTGCATTCCTGGAGATTGAAAGAGGAGGCGGATACCTGGTATAAGTCACTTACACTAAATCACTTGCTTGCATTTACGACCCTTAAGCACAGTTTCGGAGATTAACATTCAATATTAAGGTACGTGATATCAAACTTGATTTTCAAAAATCGTAACTACGACGAATGTCGGGAACGATTAAATTAGCACACACATAAAACAAAAGAACAAAAGCCGCAATCGAGTTTGAAATACACGAAATAATAAACGAAAAAATATGTTTGCCTACGATATAAACCCAGTTCCTACGAATAACACCAGACGGAGTGCGTTGTTGATTCGCATGTGCCTCGCCCATCCCTGTCTCACCATCCCTGCCTCACCATCCCTGTCTAACCATCCCTGCCTCACCATCCCTGTCTCGTCATCCCTCCCTCACCATCCCTGCCTCACCATCCCTTCCTCACCATCCCTGCCTCACCATCCCTGCTTCACCATCCCTGTCTCACCATCCCTGACTCACTATCCCTGTCTCACCATCCCTGTCTCGCCATCCCTGTCTCGCCATCCCTGCCTCGCCATCCCTGCCTCACCATCCCTTCCTCACCATCCCTGCCTCACCATCCCTGTCTCACCATCCCTGCCTCATCATCCCTGCCTCACCATCCCTGCCTCACCATCCCTGTCTCACCATCCCTGCACCACGTCTCACCATCCCTGCCTCACCATCCCTGTCTCACCATCCCTGCCTCACCATCCCTGTCTCGCCATCCCTGTCTCGCCATCCCTGCCTCACCATCTGTCTCACCATCCCTGCCTCACCATCCCTGCACCACGCCTCACCATCCCTGTCTCACCATCCCTGCCTCACCATCTCTGTCTCACCATCCCTGCACCACGTCTCACCATCCCTGGGTCGGCTGGTGGGAGGAACAGACGCGCCGCCGGCCGGCCGCGGTACCGATGACTGGCGCCGGCTGGCTAGCACGACGGCAGTTCTTTGTCAGAGCCCGACACGATTCGATGACGGACTCAATCCAACTGCATCGCGCTAGCTGATCAATGAACCGACTGTAAAACACAACGTATTTTCCATCCACGTGTTGTTCGTGTGCAATGTGGATGCTATTGAAGTTGGTTATGTTTAGAGCTGTCCAAAATAATTATTTTTCGTGATATTCAAAATGCTTTTGGGTTTCTCTTATAACTGTATTTGTAAAATAAACTACACTCTTTGCAAAATGCAAGGTAGGTAATAACATACACGATAGCGATGTTCCTACACTTATTTATTACTCATTCCACTAACTATTCAGTCGTAACACTTAAAAACAGCCGGACTACTTGATACTTCAGTCCACTTGAAGCGGCACAGCAAACGGCACACGCCGTTGCATAACCAGTAACCACACGCCGTAAGCTTAATCAGAACCATAACGACGCTCCTATCTCGCTTCCCGTGCGGTCGGACGCTTTGTGGTATCTGTTGCGACACTGCACGTGGGCGGCGGTCTCATCAGCAGTGGCAGCTTCCAAGACATCCCCGACCAAACACGTCGAGAGATTCCAGAGAGGAAGGCGGACTTCGCCCTGACGTTATCTTGTTCAGTGGCAAACGGGTGATACGGATGTCAAATGGCGGCGAAAGTGACGCAAAAGGACGGTGAGAGGGGACAAAATGGCGTCAAAGGACGCCGCGCCGCTGGAGTCCATTTTGTCACCAAAAAGTATGTAGGTACGGAACAGGAAAGTAGACAAGAAATAAGTTTATGCATTGTGTTTATGAACCCTTTGCTCATATTTAAGTATAGGTACAGATTAAAAAAATACAAATACAAATATTAACTAATATTCCACCACTGTGGTATCATAAGAGTTACAAATCACAAGAAAGTCACAAGAAAATCACAAGAAAATCCGGCAGCATTGACGTTAAGTCAACACATCAACGACGTTCCAATCGGACAATTCAACGCAAAGCCAAGAATGGGCAGACGAGACTGCAACGACCAAGAAGACCAAAGGGGACCGGAAGACTATCCGAATCTGAATAGTACGGATAGCATGCGATCAGGTCCAGATGATCAGTCACAATCGGATACGTCGGAAGGACACACAGGAGTCAGGGGTAGGGCCAATGATCACCATATCGGAGCAGAAGCCATACGATTAGATCATGAACCATCACATCGGAGCATAAATCATCGCATCGAATCAGAAACCATACCATTATATCATAAGCCATCACATCAGAGCAGAAGCCATCACATCATAGCAGAAGCCATCTTATTGGAGTTTGACACATCTGATCAGGACATCCATCAGAACATCCATCCCACTACCTACACCTCTGCGGCACCGGACGATGTCTTCCCTCGCTAGACCGCCGCCAGCCGCCTCGTCACCTCGGCTGGCCGCGGCAGACCCGGCGCAGAAAAACTCTTCCGGCGGACGGCACCGCCGTGTCATCTCCGCATCTGGTGCGCCACATTAGCCGCGTGCGCAACATTAGCCGCCACCCCCTCTCTCTTCCTTACAAGCTCGCCCAGCCCTTGTCCTGTCGCGCGAGCCGAACAGAACAGGCTGACAGACGGGCACACGCGGCGCAGTGGCGTCCTGCTGAAGTTGAGAGCGCGGTGCTGCCGCTTCATCGTTGCGTTCAGGAACAGGCAAGAGTATAAGGATAGATTAAAGCTGGATTGAAACGATTATGAATATTTGTGTTAATGGACAATTGCACAACGTAGGATGTGTCACCGGGACTGACAAGAGGTTTGATTGGTCTCGATCGAAGAGCAGTTTCGGCAGCACACTTTAAATTAACATCGAGAGAAAACCGTTAAGAGGCTCGAAAACACAAAGCAGCATGTATTTGATAACAAATAATGGATTGATGGAAACAAGGATGAAGCACATGTGCAAACAGCGCTGAAATGGCCACGGGCTGCTCATTTCCGTCAGACTACACCTTTTCAAAATAATTACACACGTGAACAAACCAAATTCGTATTCAAGTAGAGACAACTTATCACCGCTCGGCGCTTACCTTAGGAGACGCTGTCAAATGGAACTCAAATTCGCCGTCTTCTCCTCAACAGAGCGCACCGGGGCTCATGTTTAACCTCATCAGCCACCTGCCGCCAAGTCCGAAAGTCCGAATCACAAGTCCCAACACCCGAATGCCGATGTCCTGCGAAGTCGGCAGCGTCTCACACCGTCCCCTCCGACCACATGGGGCACACCATACACACTGACCCGGCGGCCCGCCGCTACCCCCGCCGCCAGCCGGGATCCGCCTGCCCGCCGTGACGTCATCGTGACGTCACGGCGCCGGGCGAGGCGGCAGGTGGCGGCCCGGTCGCTCGGACGCCGCTCGGGCACCGCTCGGGCGCCGCTCGGGCACCGCTCGGGGGTCGGGGCGGAGCGAAGGGGACAGGTGGTCGCCATACGCGTGGCCCTTGGACCGTGCCACGCCGAGACCCGCGTGACCCAGCCCTGAAGAGAACACGCGATCCATGGGGACCTGACCCGACTGGTAGCGATCAGTGATCACTGGTGGATCCGTAATCCAAACCGACCTGACCCGGCGGACAGTACACCCTGATAGATCTAGACCGGCCAGAGAAATGGCAACGGAAACAAAATTCCCAAACAAAATATGGCAAATATTACAGTCTGATTCTATTGTACTTCCTTGTGAAATATACAAGTGATGTCAAACAACCTTCCGTCGATAAGTGGTGATTGGGCTCCCAATACAATCAATACACACGTGTATTTGTCTACATCAGGAGCTGTCATAATGTCATGCTTAAGTTTGCCTTCCGGATCCATCTCTGGACACGTGATCACGATGTTATCCAACATGACGTAAAATATAAAAAAATATAATGATAAATCCGAAACAGGCCGGTTGTGGGACTGACCTACCGTGTGATGGCACCCCGCCAGACCGCCAGGCAGCGGTGAGAAGGCCCGGTCGTGATGTCGGGCCCATCGGATAGTTTCATCACACGTCAGCCCAGCCGCAAACTTCTGCCGTGCAGAGATGCCGTAATGGCATCTGATATACCCCCGTAACGGCCAAGTTGGCAAAGGTGGCAGACCGAGTGTCGCTATGTTGGAGGGTTACGTAAGGTTAGGGGGTTACTTGTTCGGTACCCACCTCAGTCGAGTTATCTAAAATAATCCGACGATGTTTCATGCAAAGAAATGCCACCAGGTATTGAAGCGACACGTGGCACGAAAGGAAATACCAAATGTAGTGGCACGTGGCTAGAACTAGTTAGTGCCACTGGAAGTGGCACAGCTCGTGCCACTTAGCACACAGGGAAGACATTTCTCAAAGAGACCGCCAACACTGCACAACTAGCATAGCGCTAACGTAGGCCATCGCATCATCGCACTGGCCGTCCAATCGCCACACACGCATATTGACACGTCGAATCATGCATTCGTTTCTCTCCCCACCCCAATAGACAGCAGTGCTGGCGACAGGACTATCACACGTCGAGGCACCAGAGCGAATCGCACCATTGTGCTGCAGAGCAGCGTCAGCGATTCTGCCTGGCGGGGAGAGTGGGAAGAAGGAGAGATGAGAGGGAGAGAGTGGGGAGAAGGAGAGATGAGGAGAAGGAGAGAGTGGGGAGAAGGAGAGATAAGGAGAAGGATAGATGAGAAGGAGAGAGTGGGGAAAAGGAGAGAGTAGGGAGAAGGAGCGGAGAGGAGCGGAGAGGAGCGGAGAGGAGCGGAGAGGAGCGGAGAGGAGCGGAGAGGAGCGGAGAGGAGCG